>OX336378.1:34658479-34836966 GCA_946902895.1 Fragum fragum | reverse complement strand
AAAAAAAACAAAAACAAAAAAAAAAAAACACTAAGAATTATCAGTAATAGATTTTTTCACGTATTTCAAAACTACTATCAAGAAGTTAGCAGACATAAAACATCGATTTTTTGATAGTGCTTGACATTAAGGTAGCAAATTTATCAATCGTCGGAAAGGATACATTACCTAAATATGTTTTTCTTAGATTTGAATATTTTTGACAAACCATCAAAAAGTGATACTCAGATTCTATAAATGCTTTATTATAAATAGTACAATAACGTTCGTTTCTCAGAAAATTAGTATGTCGTCCAGTTTCTATTGCTAACTTATGCGAACTTAGCCTGAATTTTGCAAAAATTCTCAACAAATTATTGTTATGGATTTTATATAGATATGGTTCGAAACAAATTTAGTTTTAAAAAGGCGGTATTATGATAGTTTAGAAAGATTATTTATAACTGTAGACCATTTTTGTATGAATTGGTCGTTCGATCGAGTTTTTAATGTAGAAAAATTATTATTAAAGTTTGTTCGAATATTGGTTAAACTCAAATGATCTATAATTGAATTAATTCTGTTTGCCCAACAATTTATGTGCATTGAATTAGATTGGTATGTATAAATATATCATCAATATCAGCAATTGGTCTGCATATGACTGCTCACAGGTTGAAACTCTTTTCTCGTCCATGTTTTGATTTTTAATCTGTATTTTTGCTGGTTAAAAATAGTCATTTATGTAGGTTTTTAAAGTAAATTTTTTTCGACTCCTCCCAACCGATCACGTGCTTAGTCTGGAGTATTTATCGCATTTAACGAGATTTGGTTTGACACATGCTCAGTGAGATCGTGAAAAGATCTAATCTTCATCACACTTTCAGTTACTATATTTAGTACATGTAATGAAGCTAAGATTCATGACGTTTTGGAGCGAATTCTTTAGACAAACGGGATACTACTATGCTTATCTTTGCTATATGTAGTGAGAGATATAAAGTTACACATATCAAATACGTGTGTCACTTCTATTATATCAACAAAATCACTGTCACGCGTCTATACATGTGTTAGATATATGAACGTACATAGTCAGATTCAAAACAAATGTCAAATAGACCTGTGTTACATGATATAATGCCGTACTTTTTAACCTTTACCGCTCAGATTTTAATGTGCCAACCAAGTGGGTTTTATTTTACCTCTAGTGTTGTTGGTATTAGTATATATAAGATACCACAGGACTTTTGGAGCTAGTATACGACGAGGGTCAAGGTCACAGCCTTATTTCGACGTAATGATTTCACCAACAAAACGAATTATTTATCCGAATTATTACTTAAAACCTCATACGAACATAATTCATTCTTCTTAATTTGTTTTTATTAATACATAGAAAGATGATGGGTTATTCTAACAGCAGTTTGCTTTTCCTATTCTTTTCTTGTGTAAAATATGAATTGATTGATTGATTGAATTGTGGTTTAACGCCACTTTTAACAGTATTTCAGTCATATCACGGCGGCTGGAGCACCTAACAATGGATTCCTGGTATTTCTCACGCCAGTACTACCACTACATCCTTTCCTAGCCCCCAGCTGCTATCCCACTTAGGTTAACGATTATCCACCCATTCGTGAGAGACAAATGTCGGAAAGAATATGTGCCGCCGTCGGGGATCGAACCCACGACATCCCAAGATTGAAGACTAGGAGTCTGGCGTACTACCGACTGCGCTATGATGGCGGCTGAGAAATTGCTTGTAACAATCAATTTCTTTTTTTCCACGATGTTTACTATCGTCGATCTTTCTTAATTGTACCCAATCTTCTATGTCGTCTACTACCCCTTTGTCTTTGAACAAGTCAAAAAGTTATCTAAATCATAATTAGATCAAATTTTACTGACTGAATAAGTTTCATTATTACTAAACAGACTTGTTAACTGGTCAAAATTTAAATGAATTACGGACAATAATTCTGGTTGATGGAATTTAAAAAAACCTTTGGCTTTATGGGTTTTAAATATCGTATATTAAGAAATTTGCTTGTAGAAAGCATTTTCTTCATTTTCAACAATGTTTGTTTCTTGAGCGACGTCAAAAAGCGGGAAGGTGTGTGAACAAGCAAAGAAAAGTTTTAAATACTGTTTGTTTCCACAGATGTAATTTTATGAAGTAAAAAAGTTGTAGTTACGACGTTTAAGTCGCCAAACCAACAGAGAATGTTTACAAAAAGGCGACTGCCTCGATGGCCGAGTGGTATAGGTGCTTGACTCGTGATCTGAAGGTCACGGGTTCGAGCCCCACTGTCACATGGATGTGTTCATGGGCAATACACTTAAAAGCCAGCACCAGTCTACCCAGCTTTAGAAGTTGGTAGCAGTGAGGATAAACCACTGCCTCTCTTTCAGAGACGCGAAAATACCTGGTTTGTATGCTCGAAAGCGTTTCTATAAGCTTAAAGCTTTCGTCGAAATCGTACTAAAATAAATTAGTATAAACTAAAAAGGCGACCAATGTTTGGAGTGGAAAGGAGTAGAAATGATTTGATTGGTCGGATGATTCCTTGATTGTCAGCCGCGACTCGCCAATTAACCACAGATCAATTAAGAGATGAAGAAAATATTTTGTGTTTTCATGGAGGTATGAACCGAAAAACCTAATCACACTGTATGAATACGCGAAGCGGATTCATACAGTGTGTGATTAGGTTTTTCGGTTCATACCTCGATGAAAACAAAAAATATTATCTTCATTTCTTATAATTTAATAGTATTTAGAGAAAAAAGCAAAAACTTTACAATTGTTCATACCTTTTTTTGTATGGAACTATTTTGTGCGGAAGCATACAACATCACTGCGTGATCAAAATTTTGTTCATGGAGTTATGAGTAATATTTTTCGACCAGTCAGAACGCTCGTTTTTGATAGACGAAACTAAAAATTAAATTAAGTATGATTAAATCCGGGTTTATATCATGAAACTTTTTTATGGCAGAATCATTCGGACCACTTGAGTGCAGGAGAACTTTGACATAATAGCTGAAAGGACACTGTTTCCAAAACGACTGAATTAAAAAGGAAAGATATTAAGTTCTTCTAATTTGATAGTAATGCTTTTTTAATTAATAGTTTTTTTATTTCTTTTCTTGTTTGTTGATTTTTTATGGAGATATTTAGTCCAATAGAGTATAAAAATGTGCTTTACCATTTTCGCAATCTGGTCAGAATCTTCATTTTGTGCAAGGTAGGTTGGTATTAACTAGAAAATAAGCGGATGTCCGATTTTCACTAATTCAAATAGAGTAAAAAGGGTCATTTTTGGCAGTGTATAGCTCTTTTCAAAAGTTTCTTGGGATTCAATCCTGAGGTCATCTTAAAGACAGTTCATTTGCCTTGAAATTATTGCTAGGTAAATGATACCATAAACTTTTCGACAAATGTACATTGACCACAACAACCATCGAAATTCCCTTAGTTCGGGAAGGCCCATTCCAAACCTCATCACTAAACAACAAATACTCCCACCAGATATCCATTAGCACACACGTGTACACAGTGCAGCAGTAGTCTGATATAGTGCAGAA
Organism: Fragum fragum; assembly: GCA_946902895.1. Taxonomy (NCBI): domain Eukaryota; kingdom Metazoa; phylum Mollusca; class Bivalvia; order Cardiida; family Cardiidae; genus Fragum; species Fragum fragum. The sequence continues at coordinate 34,833,396 of OX336378.1, read as the reverse complement.
ATAGAATTGTGCAGAACAGGAATTTAGACTTCAAGCTATCGACAAGAGTCGAAAATACGATGCCAAAAGGGGAAACATGATATTCTAAAGGAACTACTTTAGGCTAAAATGCGGAGTAGAGTTTGACCATGTATTCTGAAGGGCTGCCCAGGTCATCCTGTGTAATTGACCAATACCTGGCCCCGCCCACTTACTCCGTTGGCTCCACCCATTGACTCTGAAAGGAAGTTCCACACGAGTCTAAAAAGGCACGAAAAGATGACTATTAGCAGAAAGAAAAAAATCGATAGGCCTAACATCAACTTTAAATTGTAATCTGCACAACCTTTGAATTAGGACAGGTCTATAATTTTGAAAAACAATCAAGGGTCAATGTACTTTTCTTGTGGTTACATTTCCTCCCAAACTTAAGGACGAGTTCGGGTGAATTGTATACGGCTTTATTACCTTTTCCCAGCTGTGTTAGGGGCAAGGGGGCTTATTTGAAAAAAAAAATCTTTTTAGCCCAGTCTGACTTAATTCCTTGATGCAGGTGCGTGTCTCTTTCACAGCACATCATTTGATAAATTGTACTTGGACATAGTTTTGTTAATATATACTTCTACTTTAAGAGCTAATTAGAAATTCCATACGAACGCACGCACTACAAAATTTCTACACAAAATTATCACTGAATGATTTCTTGAAAATTCTAAAACTAGGTGTTAAAAATGTAGTCGAATGCCTATGCATATTGTGATAACGGCATCCTTTCTTGAATTATCTGGTAACAATGGATGCGACTTGATGGTGGCAATTTTCATCCGAGAAGAGAAAGAAAATCGATGGTGGGTGACTTAAAGTTCGTAGGTTTAGCACGCCATTAATACCTCATTGTAGCCCACTAAGAAAAATAAGTTACAAAATATAATAAATAAGCCTAACAGGTGATGACTAAATAAGTTACGAAAGGGTAGTCATTTAAACATATAGGCTCGTGCATTCGCTACTGTAATAACGATGCCCTTGTAAATTTGCGTTTCATGACATTTATAAATGATTTTGTAACATCTAATATAATAACTATACTCTTAAAACACAAAATTGAAGAAGGATATTTAGCCTGACTGTCAATGGAACTTTCCATGTAAAACCACTTTTGATTGGCGTCTGTAAATAGACTCTTATAATAAATTATAATCGTATTTACATGTACTTCGATCGTTGTCGGGAATATTTGAGGTGTAGCTATCTACTTCGGTGTCTTTAAATGCATCTTTGGCTAATTTTTTTGCATATTGTCATATCTCTGTTATTGAGAAAGGAATTAATTTGAAACACAGATTACTGACAGTAGTTTTAAATTGAAAACTCGCGTCTGACAATCAAAAGACCAGTCGACCAATGAACTCGTTCAGTTGAACAATAAATCGGTTTTGAACTCCGACATTGGTCGTCATTACTGATTACATTTCCTGTTTGTTTGGCGACGTAGACGTCGTAACTACAGCTTTGCTGTAGTTAAAACGTTTAGGTCGCTAACCAACTATTCAACTTCTTTGTTACATCTACGGGCCAATGTTGAAGTCAATGGTCGGGGCGTACAGAGCCAGATGGCGGGGCCAGCGGTTGGTCAATTTAATATTTCCTATTTAGATTAGATTTCTTAAGACAGTTTTCGCGATTTCTCCAATACGCATGAGCGAAACATCGCGGTTGTGATTCTCTGGACAAGGAAGGCAACGTGGAATTTATCGTTTAAATGGTGAATAAATGTTGCTATTTACTAATCGCCCATTTACTTCGTTGTCCAAGCCCACCGACTCCTACAGGAAGTCCGCTACGGTTTTTAACGGCTTTATTTTGAAAAAAAAAAAAAAAAAAAAAAAGAAAGAAAAAGTAAAAAAGACCAGCAGAATATTACAAAAAAAAAAATAGAATAATTGGTTGGCTTGAATAAGCTGTAGTTACCACGTTTAAGTCGTCAAACCAACAAAAAGGTTAACAAAAACGGCGGCCAATGTCGGAGTTGTAAGGGCATTTCCGGGCTGAATAAGTGATTTGATATGGTCGCTTGATTCCTGGATTGACAGACGAGATTGATCAATTGAAAGACATTTTACATGTATGTGATTCTTTGCAAAAGTGCAGTTTCACTATGTAAGTCTCAAAGTCGAAGCCTTAGCCATGTACCACTAGGGTAGAACTTAAAACGGAGGAGGCGGGTGGTAAACTGTGAGTGCTTAGACACTGTGAAAAATGACATAAACTAATTTCACTCTAAGATTGATAGTTTTGAATCAAGAATTTTAGCAGTAGAAAGGATTGTAAGAACAGCACGTCGAGGTCAAATGAGCTCGAAGCGAGCACGTCTTATGATTCTTAACTATGTATCGATTCGGAAATATGTAGAATTAAACAAAAGTATTTATGGTTGAAAAAGGTTAAAAGATACTTTAAAGTCTTACTTTACCTCGTGTGAAAAGGAAACAATCGACCGAGTGAAGAACTCAATGTAGGGTCTAGTACTAAGGGTGATTAGGACAGTGGCAAACTTGGTACTCAGTGTCAAGCGATATTAAGATAAGTGGGTTTCATTCATTTAGTTGCCCAATGCCAAAATGTTATAGGAACTCCAAAAGTCAAATCGGCGTCCTTGTTGTGTACTACAATTAATGGACAGGAATCAAGTTAACCCATTCCCACACAACAAAATTTTAGACTGGTCCAAATTGAAAGAAGCTGCAGATGACAATTTCAAGTTGATAGAATTTTAAACTTTTTCATCATTTTGGGTAGAAAACATTGTGGATAATGAAGAAATTGCTTGATACAAGCAATTTCTTCATTTTCCACAATGTTTTCATAAGCTTTTCTCTTGAGGGGCGTAAAAAGGAGGGATTGAGTTGTAATGGGTTAATTCTAGAAAAGATAGAGTCGAAACGGAACATTTGATCTAACCCTTTCCGGTTCAACCCCGGCTTTTACTCCCCTTTGTTTTTATACTTGAAAAACCATAGTTGCTTGTAACAAGCGATTTCTTCTACTTGAGAAACCATTGTTGCTTGTAACAAGCGATTTCTTCTTTTTCCTCATTTTTTTCCACCCTTCAGAATGATTATTTTTCAAATAATGTCAACTTTGAATTGTCGTCTGCAAAGCCTTTTAATTTGGACAAGTCAAACATTTTGAAGAAACAGAAAAGGGTTAAACTTAAAAGTTTTTATTTGTTATTGAAAATATGTTTTTCTGTTGGGTTTATATTCCTCCAGAAAACTCGTCAGGCTAAAAAGATAGAAAATCTGAGTATAATGATTTTGAATATGATTCTTATGAAGGGTTAAGTAACGATATACATGACTTCAGCAATTGTGGCGAAGTGTGTACAATAGCCAAGGTGGAACAGAGACGGATTTCTCGGCAAGTCCTGGTCTAGAAAGATTTATTGAAATACATTTTGTAGTCCATACCTTAAATCGAGATGATATTGCGACAAGAATATTGTCCGATCTGTAAGCTTTGGCAGATAGAGTTAAAGCTTTTGTAAGCAACACGACCTTTTAACCCATTACAAGACGGAAAGAATTTAGATTGGTCTTAACTTGAAAGGAGTTGCAGACGACAATTTATAGTTTATGAAATTAAAGATCTTTTCACGTTTTTTGAATGAAAACATTGTGGAAAATGAAGAAATTGCTTGTAACAAGCAATTTCTTCCTTTGCCACAATATTTTCCAAATTGTTTTACTTAAGGGGGTCAAAAGGCGCAATTGTACGGGGATGGGTTAATTGTAAATGGAAGAATAGTACATGGTATACAATGAACAGAGGTATTTGTGGGAGAAGCGTAGTTGATTATGTTATAACGCATTACAATAATCTTAACATATTTGATATTTTGCACGTAATGCATCTGGCAGAGTTCTCGGACCATTATGCAATTAAGTATGATTTACCAATCAATGGTAATAGGAAATTCCAATCGAGCGAGAATGTACCTTTTGATAAAATCGTGTGGGAATTTAATAAGAGGGAAGATTTGCTCGATAATTTATCGCAAAAATCGCGATTTTTAGAAAATTTAACGAATAATCTGGAATTGAATGAAATTTCAATGGAACATTGTATTCAGGAATTTTCAAACGTGATTTTAGCAGTTGTATAGAATTTATTTAGCACAACATTATAGTATCAACTAAAAGGAATACTGGCTCGAGCGAGTTTAAACCAGCCGCCATGTCTCAATACGGAATGTCAAAAAACATAATTCCTCCAATTAAAAAATCGATACAAAAGAGGTAAGAGTCAAACGAAACCTAGTCGATTTTTTTAAAGTAAAGAATATCGTAAAGTTCATAAAAAAGTAGAAATAATTACAATGATTCACAAAAAATGTGATTTATAAAGAATGAACCGAAAGAATTCGGGGAAATTTTGGAAGATTGCTTGAAGTGGGAGATTTAATTCAAATGAAAATGACTTTCTAGAACACTTTACGAAGATAGCCCAAAGTAATAGCAACCCTTTAACCTATTACCAGACTGCAAAATTTTAGACCGATCCAAACTCAATGGCGCTGCAGACGACAATTCGAAATTTATGAAATTTTAGATTTTTTCATCTTTCTGTGAAGTAAAAATTGTTGAAAATGAAGAAACTGCTAGTCACAAACAATTTCTTCATTTTACATTATGTTTTCCGAATTGATTTTCTTGAGAGGCGTTCAAAAGCGTCATAGTGTGGGAATGGATTAAACATTGAGGTATGATATGAATAAATGATAGTATTCAAAATGATGCTGTTCGTATCGAAGAATTAGATAATCCATTCTCCTATGACAAGGATATATTGTCCTTAAAGCATAAAAAAGTCCCCGAAATCGATAAGATATCTGTCGATTATATCATTGATTCAAAGGAATTTATAAACCCCTTTCTAGTCAGATTTTTTTACTACATCTTTAATACAGGCATTTTCCCGGAATCGTGGTCCAAAGGCGTTATAGTTCTGATATACAAGAAGGGAAGTAAATAATAGAGTTACCCTACTTAATTTATCTTTGTCAAAAACATTCTCTCTTTGCCTTAGAAATCGACTTAAAAGGTGAGGTAAAAATAAAAAATAGTGCACCGAGTCAAAGTTTGGTTTAATAGACAAAAGAGGGACTACTGATTGTATTCAGCCGCCGTCATAGCGCAGTTGGTAGCGCGTCGGACTGTCAATCTAGAGGTCCCGGGTTCGATCCCCGACGGCGGCACTCATCCTTTCCAACTATTTGTCTCTCACCAATGGGTCGATAATCGTAGACCTATGTGGGATAGCAGCTGGAGGCTAGGAAAGGATGTAATGGTAGTACTGGTGAGAGAAATACCACGATTCCATTGTTAGGTGCTCCAGCCGCCGCGATATAACTGAAAGATTGTTGAAAGCGGCGTAAAACCCCATTCAAATAAAATTGATTGTATTTATATTTTACATTCGATTATTGAAATAAAAAATACTATCAATGAATAAATACGTGTTTTGTGCATCTATTGACCACGAAAAATGTTTTGCCAAGATGAACAGAGGTGCACTTTGGTTAAAAGTGTTTTCTATAGGAGTAAGTTACCAAATATTGGCTGATTTGAAAAGTATTTATTATAAAGAGACCGTGTGTATAAAAGTTTTTCTCTGATTAATGCAAGGCGAGCCGTTGTCGCCGATTTTACTCTTGTTTTAATTAATTATATTTTAATTAGCGATAATTTTGGTTTTGACCATTTATTGGAGACAACTTTAACCATTTAATGCTGTATTTGTTAATTTTCCCCGATGATTTAACCCTATATTTGCCGATTTCCGTCTATGATTTAATCCTATATTTGCTGATTTTCGCCGATGATATTTGCTGACTTTCGCCGATGATTTAACCATATATTTGCTGATTTTCGTCTATGATTGAACTCTATTTTTGCTGATTTTCGTCTATGATTGAACCCTATATTTGCTGGTTTTCGTCTATAATTTCCCCCTATATTTGCTGAATTTCGTCTATGATTTACCCCTATATTTGCCGGTTTTCGTCTTTGATTTAACCCTATATTTGCTGATTTTCGCCGATGATTTAAATCTATATTTGCTGATTTTCGCCGATGATTTAACCCTATATTTGCTGATTTTCGCCTATGATTTACCCCTATATTTGCTGATTTTCGCCGATGATTTACCCCTATATTTGCTGAATTTCGCCGATGATTTAACCCTATATTTGCTAATTTCGCCGATGATTTAGCGATTTTCTCTACCGATGAAGTAACCCTGCAATCAATATTAAACGGTATAAATACTTTTACTCTATGAAATGGGGTCTCTCTATAAATGTGAATTAAACTAAGGTCTGTGGTATTGAGAAACGGAACAGTTAATATAATTTCAACTGGGTTATAAATAATGTTAGGCTTGAGGTAGTGGACATTTTTTGCTACCTCGGATTGCAATTTCATAAGTCAGGTAAACTTCTGCATTGTGTGAAAGCCGTACAGGAACAGGCTTCTCAAGCAATGTACAGTGTGCTTTCTCTTTTCAAGCTAGTATAGTATGATTTTATTGACCTGACGGACCTCGGCCCCTATTTGCATAATTACACGCTTGACTTATTGTCTTCGGTATTTCTCGTTTCACTACGCTAGTCGATAATGATATTTATGTATATGTTAAATGCACGAATTCATAAACCGAAATGATTACAAATGTGAAGAGCGATGTTCCACTGTACTTAAAGTCGGGATTTCGAGGCGAGAGCGATCTTTTCTTTTTATGTTTGATCTTATTCGTCTACTGTTTAATCATTTCACCCCAAAACGTCAGATAACAGGATTATTAGTTCTCTACACTGTACATAAAACACCTTCGTCGTTCTTTCGTTTCTTCACGTATTCTTGATACTGTACTGTTGTTCGCCACAGCTATTTTGGAAGAAATGACATTGGGCTCTCGGTATCTCAGTAATATTTCAGAAACGATGCAGGTATTTTTGAGTCCGTTTATTGTTGACAATTGTCTTTCTTTAAAATATATGGTTTGGGCCATCGCACATTACATGATACAAAAAAGATCAAAATTTATCGCAACGGAGAGGGGTTAGGGTTAGTACCCAGGAATTATTTTACTTCACAGGTGTTCCTGAATGATACTATTGCAACTGTTTATCCACTGATAGATTTTTATCACTGTAATGAGGAATCGTGCAGATGCACTTTCTCTAACACGCATTTTATTTTAAAAAAAAAGAGAAGTATAGAAAAATCAGCCAATTATGCTTCTTGGCAGTTTTGAACCCGTGTTGACTGTTTCTGGCCTTTGCGCTCTATACCACTCTACCACTTATACATTGAGAGATTATATTGATAAACAAACATTAGCTTTTTTAAATGTGCATTGAATTTCTCCGGGTATGGACGAAATAACTCCTAAACGCACGACTTTCCTCGAGATCAAATTTAGTCATAATTAATTGATTCATTGCATAAAGGTCAAGTCATGTCAATAATTTCAAGCTATACCGATGGACCCTAAAACAGAATTGTTTTATTTGATAAAATGGTTGCGCCTGTCATGACAATGGGGCTTTGATTTGGTATATTTATGAATATAAAGTAGTGGATATATTACATATAAAATTTAGAAAAAAAAAAAAAAAAAACCATAAAAAGAAAAAAAAAAAAAAAACCATAAAAAAACAACCAACCAACAAACAAACAAACAAACAAAACAAACGTTCTTTGTATTAAGAAATAGTCGTCAAACAATGCTGTGTACGATGAACTAGGGAGATTACAAATGTCCCTTATACGCTTAAGGTAAGTTAAAAAAGACGCATTCCTTTATTAACGGTATTCTATATAATATCTTCTTTGGTACAGTTAACCATTTACATGCCAGTTAATATACGTTTCAGTAACATATACAAAATAAAACAACTTTTAAATAACGTAGGCCTAAATTTCATGTGGTGTAACTTCAAGTCCAAATTAAAGTACTTTCCTCAAATTCAACAACAATTAAGGGATCTTTTCGTCCAGAAATTACTTACAGATATATTGAGTTCCTCAAAACTTACTTATTATGAATGTTTTTTTTTTAATATTTCGAAGTTGAACCTTATTGAAAAATATAACTATTGGCCGTCAGAGAATATGTCTAACAAAACTATGAATTTCCGATCATAAACTTGAAATTGAAACCGGTCGATATTCAAATATTGATAGAGATGAGAGTCACTGTAACTGTAAACTTTGCCAAACTATGACTTTTGAATATGAGTATCATTTCATTTGCTGTTGTCCAAGAGTGAGAGGATTAAGACTATAGTATATCAACGATTATTTAACATTTCATTCTATTCAAACGTTTGATAAAGATTAACGCGATCAGAGAATGCTGGTGTAAAAAAAGATGAAAAATTATAAGAGAAGCATAAATTTTGAGACATAAATTAATGAAATTCCCGCTGTTTGATTTAATTCATCTTTCTTAAATTAGACAAACTTAAATATTGGATGTAAGAAACTGAAAATTAAAATTGATGTGTGTTTTTTATGTGTTTTGTTTATTAATTGGTTTGTGCATGTTTACACTTATTTTATATTAAGTTTTTTAAGGCCAGGGACACTCTTTGCCAAATAAAGAGTTTTGAGTTTAAAAAAAGGTTATCAAAAAAGCCTTGATTATGTACTATCAAAAGTACAAAAGGACAAATGTACCTATTTATTATATACCTATAGCAGATATGGAGTAAATACAACTCGACAGAAAAAAATCAATATTCGGCGTGTAGCAAAAAACCGTATTCGTCGAGTACCTTTAAACACTGACTTCTTTTTTGTGTATTGACGTTCCGGGTTTTTTGGAAAGTTGGTTATTTCTTAGCTATTTAAGAGAATTTTCTTAATGTCATTTCCTAAAAGGTATGTAATAAAAGGAATATTACAACAGTGTGTTTTTCTATTTGTTGTTATCGTGTTCTCGAATCGTGTGTAGGTATTTTATTGGATTCGACCTTCGGTCTCATCCAATAAAAAATACCTCCACACGATTCTCGAACACGATAACAACGCATAGAAAAAGACACTGTGGTAATATTCCCTATGTAGGAGATAATGCGTGGCCCTACTTATTAATAATTCTGCACTTTGTTTCTTAAATTTGTAAAATTTCATTATATCTGTGCTGTATGTAAAAATACTGACCGGAAAATGAAGTATATGTACATCATCAAAAGACCAATCTTTACCAACACAGGAGTATACTGTCAGTGCTTTGATTTGTTATAATTATGTCATTTTGTTATTTAGATGTTATTCAATTTGAAATATCGCTGTTGTTTATAAAGATATCGTTAAGAATTTCCTAAAATATCTAAGATATCTCTACTCACTTCATTTTCTATATTTTCAAACAGAGCTATGCCCCTTTTAGATTACAATTTTTATGTAATCCAGCACCTGCAGCTGAGTGTTTTAAGTTTTATTTGTTTTAAAGCGCATTCTACGTCAGTCGACCACTTGCAAAGTGCTATACAACGTATTTGCGTAATTCCTGAATTCAGTGTATATTCAAAAAAATAATTGCTTACGATGAGAAAATCTGTTGACCTTTTGTTGTTCTCTTTTTCTAAATGTGCCTGCTTTTATATTATTTATGACGTTGTTCTTTACAGGCCTGTACAACATTGTTGTCTGCAAATGATTTCAATTTGACATTTCATTCTATTAAGGAGACAAAAGTTACGCATAGCGACGGTTTAATTATATCGTTTGATCGGGAAGATACGGGAAGAAAATCCCCGATTTTCCTACAGTCATTCCCCGCTGATTACTCTCTGTTTATCTCTTACTTGATTTCATTTCAACCAGTAATCCTTGCCGTTGATTGTTTCTATATAACTCTTTATACTTGCTGCTAATTAATTTACATTCCGCCTCGTTGTGAGCAATATTGGATCGCTCTGTTTCACCCTGCTTCTACGTAACCAGTTCACTGATTGTTTAGAATTTTTTTGTCAATCTGATTTTTGCGCTAGAGGGAAAGCGGTGACGACTTTAATTTATGTGTCATAGATCAAAGAATCTTAAAGCGACACAACACAGTTTGATAGCTTAAAAGTGGGACACTCAGAGACAATAGAAAATGTACACGTAGTGTTGCGGATTAAGAGGGGATTCGGGAGTTAGTGAACCCCCTCTGTAGACTAAAATTTTCAATTTCTTTGGAAAATTCAATCAAAAAATAGTTATGATAAGAAAACGAGCCCACCCACCCCCTTTGTAAGTTTGAATCCCTTTTGTAGAAATCACGGAACCACAATTGATATACAGTAAAACCCCTCCTTACGACCACCCCGGAAATACGGGCACCCCGCTATTACGACCGATTTTTTAAAGAACGGAATTTTTTGTTCTTTATTTCAATGGTCGCGAACCCCTCTAAAACGGGCACCCCGCTATTCCGAATTACGACCACTAAATTCAGTACCAACTATAGCTGATACACTATTTTGAACCCCACTAAAACGACCAGTAACTTCACACATTGAGACCGACCACCCGAATTTCACACTTGATAAGAGCGACACTAATTGGGTACGAATACATTGTAAATACATTATCGGATTTTTTATTATGTGATATCGAACCTTTATTATAATGGATGTTATAATTAAAGTGACCGATCACTTTTACAAATTATAGCTCGTATTATTTTTGATTGTTTTTTGAATGTGTCACAGGTTTTGACTTGAGTAATAAATTGGAAAGTGAAAACGTATCCGAGAAGTTACGATTAGTTTGTTTACGGCGTTACGAACAGTTAATTAGCAATTAAATTTTGATTTCCACGTAATTGATGCTTGGTGTTCGATATCGACAGTTTGACACTTTTGTCGGACCTCTGAATCAGATGGATCAAATGAAGAATGTCGAAAGCAGAACTTATAAAAGATCGTAAATTTGAAAATGACATAAGATTCCGCTGTAGTACATGTTCTTATAGTTTCATTTTTGAATGTATAGTATTAATATATTCAAACAACGAAAATAAAATAAACATGCTTACTTGACATTAAACGACCAAACCTCAGTATTACGACCACCCCTCTAATACGACCACTTTCAGAAAGTACCGCAAGTGGTCGTATTAGAGGGGTTTTACTGTACTTGTATTTTCAATAGATGATCTTTAACAAGTGAGATATTATTGACCATGCGGACGCTTATTGGTAGTAAAATTCGAGCATGGTGCTTTGATTCAATAAAGGGGGGAGGGGGAGTCGTCAAAATCTTTGGTTAACAGTTGCAACATAGAAATGATAAAACAAACAATGGAAATTGATAACAACGGTTTATTCAAACACCCAACACTTATATGAGCCTATGCGTGACATTTCTAACCATTTCGCATGTGCGTGACTCGCACAAATTGAGCATCCTGAACAGCCATCTAGGGCAATTAGAACATTCGCGGATTTTTTAAAGAAGCTTTTTGTAAGTATCTATCAACAGAGTGCAAAGTGAAGACTCTGATCAGACTGTGCGGATGCACAGGCTGATCTGAGTCTTTCTTTGGCGCACATTTGTAATGGTCGGAGATGTCACGCATAAACTCAATTATAATAATTGTTTAGTTTTGAACTTTTTTAAATGATAAGTTAGATCAGAGTTATAATGATAAACACCAATGTGTGTTGTATGAAAGAGGCCTAAAGTAACATTCCAGACTTAGTTTAAAATAAGCAAACTGTCCACATCATCTCGTAAAAATGAAAAAGTATATCGTAATTACGAAACAGTATTTCGTAATTACGGCAAGTGTTTCGTAATTATGTATTATTTTTCAAATAAGTTGAATAAGCAATGGGTTTGTCTAAAAAAGTCAAAGGTCGAAAGAACCAAGTTAGTGTCAATACATTCGTAGCCCGTATAGCGAAGCATGTCACCCTGGAGTTATTGCGACTGGTATCGATCCTGGTCATAATGCTCGAATTACACGGGCTGGCAAGGGTCGTTGGTGTCCAAATAAAGATGTTGTAATGGTAAAGATATCTACAAAGGAACCGTCTCTTGCGCGCACTGTTGACTTAAAAGGATGTTTATACAGGGATTTTATTGGTTAAGACATGTTAACACAGGGTCACAGTCAGTCTCGGTTAGCTGAACTGTAGGTTTTATGGCGTCCAGTTGAAAATATTGTAACGGTAAAGATATCTCGTTTTAGCGTCCACTTGAAAATGTTGTAATTGTAGAGGGGTCTGTGTTTGATGGTGTCCAAATAAAAGTAAAGGTGATGATGTTTCCAAATGTAACAGTAGAGATCAGCTCACATACTTGAAGTAGTCATGTCTTCCATTATAAATATTTCTGGAAGCTGGAAAATATAAAACGTTGCATAATGAATATAACTGATAGATCGAGGTTGTCAATCAAATAAATAAATCGACCAACCAAATAATTCATTAGACCGGAAGTTAACTTTGATCAAAAATATTGGCCAGTGGAACACCATGTTGGAGTCAGTGGGTATTGCCAGAGGTCCGTCAATTGACCAATCGCTGACCCCGCCTACTGATTCCCTAGGCACCACCCATTAACTCCGACAGGTAGTTCCGCTACGAAATATAACGGCGTTATTTTGTAAAAATTATTGGCAGTAGTATGTAACAAAACGGTAAAATGGTCGGTTGGTGACCTAGATGTCGTAACTGCAGCTTATCCAAGCTGTAGTGTCAACGTTTAAGTCGCCAAACCAACAAAAAATGTCGGCAAATGTCAGAGTTGAAAGCTTAGTTCCGGGCTGAAAAAATGATTCGGTTGATTCCTTAATAGACATCCGCGATTGGTCAATTGTTGACAACTTAAATCGTGTCTGCAAAAGAATTTACTAAATAAATTAAGGATTTTTTGTCCAAGCAAAATAGTGTTCTTGCTCTGTAATCTTTGCCTTGTGGCTTCCTGCTATAGGGTTTGAAATAACACACCAATTCGTGATTGGAAACAATCCTTTTAAATTCTAATTGTATCCATGAATATAGATATTTTATGTCGAGAAAAATCGATCTTGAGCTTTGACTTTGACCTTAGACCGAACTAAACAAATATAACAATTGACACATTAACTCATGATGGAAACAATTCTGTCAAAAAAAATCTATATTAGAATCCATCTTTAAGAATTAGAATCCTTCTTACTTATCTTAGTTTTCATGTCAGCAAATGTTCTATAATGCCTATATCGTCCCACATATTGATTTATTGTTGTATAATCTGGGGAAACTGCAATTCTAAACTGTTGGAGAAACTACAAATTTCAAAAAAGAGCTGCAAGAACTATTCTTGATAAAAATACTGATATTCCAGTGAAGAGTTATTTAAAGAGCTTAGCTGGCTACCTATTCAAGATCGAATTGTATTCAAAAAGTCAATATTCATGTTCAAATCTTTACAGGGCAAGATTCCAATCTCTTTACAGAATCCACTAACACGAATCTAAGATCAAGTTCTAATGCCATTCTTAAAATTCCTAAGCCAAGAGTCGAGTTTTTCAGAAAATCAATTTCATATTCAGGTCCAAAAATTTGGAATCAAATACCTTTGCACATAAGAAATACAGACAGTGTAAATAAGTTCAAGTCTGCTTTCTTAATTTGGTGGGAGAATACATTTTCATGTAATTACTCAATCTTGAACTATACGTAAATACTTATTCAAGAAAAAGTATCCACTTATGTGCAGATATGTTTTAAATGCATATTCTACATTGCATGTACAGGCTCTTGATTGGTTTGGACTAAATCTTTAGCAAATACATGGAGTAGTTTCCTTTTAGTCCATGGTAACAGTTATGATAATAATATATCAAAAATCGCAATTCATGTCTATATTCTTTCTGTCTAGTTTGTGTACTAATATCAATCTCAAACATTCAGACTGGTCAAATGCATACGGTTAGAGATGGATATGTCAAAGCGGATTTGAATTAAAGACATTAGAGCAGATGCTGTTAAAATTGAAATGTTTCTGCTTGGCCAAAGATATTTATCTCTCTCCACAATGCTCTGTTTTTTTGTGTGTTTTTTTCTGTATTACATTCTATAAAGATAACCAAAACTATTCATTAATCATTTAAAATCCTTCAGAATGGTTTTAACAGGAACCTATGACAATACCTATGGAAAAGATTCTGAAGCCTGAAAAATTACGTGGTCAATCTTTCATAATTATGTTTTCCTTCTTTTATCTATTTGGTAAAATGTTTTATTTTGTTGTACATCCTAACATGTGTTGTCTGTGTAAATATTTGTAGAGGCCCACAGGGAAGACTGGTTCAAACCAACTGTGTTGCCTCGTTAAATAAAGACTTTATTATTATTATTATAAATGCAGAAGTTATGATCAGGAGAAATCTTTGATCTTGAGCTTTGACCTTGATCTTGGTACAACCTGAACACATGTTTCATTTGACAAATCAACTCAAGAGGGAGAACAGATAAGCAAAGCTATGTTGAAAACTGCTAATAAGTAGAGGGACCATGCTTCGGACAAGCTCATTTCAAAATATTTGACCTTGAACTATGACCTTGATCCTGATGCTACCTATTTCCTCAGATGACGCACCTTTTAATAACAGGGAACAACTCTCCAAAAGTGTTCGAATGATTTGATACATATATGAATTCTGCACTGGACAAGCTAAATTTTAACATCTAAAATTGAGCTGTGACCTTGAACTTAAAGCTATGAAAAGATCAAATGGCTTATTTCCTTATGATGGTAAATTGTCAGCCCAATTACATACAGCTCATTTGGAGGAGCACTTCAAACTTCAAGATCACGGGTTCGAGCCCTGGGCTGACCATATCAACTAATCAACTAATTGTCTTTCGGACGAGACGTTAAACCGAGCTATCCACCGAGCATGTTTAAGAACCAAGCAGTGCTATCAGCAGTTTAGTCCTGTGTTCTTGCGCTATCCCCCGTAACAACTAATCGTCTTTTGGAGACGTCGCTCACATTGGTATGTGCTACGGTGGCGACGAGAATAAACGGAAATACACACACAGGCGGTAAATTCCATTGGTTTCAATGATTGAATGTAGAAGTTATGGTCCGGATTAGCTCGAATGGACGGACTGATTAACGCACAGGCGCAAATATGATATATATAGTAAAATCTATGTTTCGTTCACGGTTCTAGGTTGAAACCTGTCGGTTTTGGTTGATGTGCTATATAGAGAAACAAAAATCAAAGACGCAATCCGATCTACTCCTGGATGGTCCTTAACCCTTTACTGTACTTTAAATTTTAGACTTGTCCAAATTCATAGGGGTATCAAACGGCAAAGTATCCAGCCGTTATGACATAAAATATTATAGAAAAGGAAGAAATTGCATCTTACATGCAATTTCTTCTTTTCTCACAATATTTTCTCCAGTATAATATCACAGAGATGTAAAAACCAGGGATTGTACAGGAACGGGTAAATGTATAGAATGTAATTGTTAATAAAAAAGCGATTGGCCTATCAAATCGTAAATTCATATTGTAAGTTAAAGATAAAAATATTGTTAATGTTTACATTACGCTAATTGCTTTTTGTTGGTATGGCAAATAAAACGTCGTAACTACAGCCTATTCAAGCTGTAATGACGACGTTTAGGTGGTCGCAAGCCAACGTTTTTCTTTTTTTCTTTTTAGTGTTATGTCCCTTGCTGTAAGTTATGAAAACAATATTCGTTTGATTTCTCAGTCGAAATGACTTGTTGGAGATCAGAGGGCGTTATCGGCGATCCGTTAATTGTAAGACAGTTCTCGAATGTAATAGAGAGTTAAATTCAGTTTCAAGGTACATGTTTCATCTTTTGTTCTTGATGATTGGAATTCAATTGCAGATGAATAAATAATGATATTATTCTCTTGGTCCTTTTGGAAATGTGATCCAAACATGATACGATAGCAGGGACATTGACTCTTAGCTCTCTCTTAGCCTATTACCGCGCGGGAAAATTTAAGACTAGTCAAAATTGGAAGAAGCTGCAGACGACAACTTCAAGTTGATGAAATTGTATTTTTTTTTTTCGTCTTTTTGGACAGAAAACAATGTGGAAAAATGCAGAAATTGCTTGATACAAGCAATTTCTTCATTTTTGACAATGTTTTCCAAGTGTTTTTTCTTTATACGCGTAGAAAGGATGGATTGTGTAGGAATGGGTTAACCTATTACCATGCTGAAAAGAAATTAAGCTTGTCCAAGTTAAAATTAGTTTCAGAAAATCATTTATACTTGATAAACCCTTGTATTAATTTTACCCTTTTGATAGGTAACATTGTGGATAATGAAGAAATTGATTGTAACATATTCCACTATGTTTTCGTTAGTATTGTTTTTTTTTTGGGGGGGGGGGTCAAAAACGTCTTTATATGGGAATTGGTTAAACGACCATAAGTATAATCTGAATTGTATTTTTGTCGTTGTATCTTTATTTTTCAAACAACAGCGTACTTTCTGTGATTTTAGACCTGGCAGACAATGACATAATTTTATCAGTTTACTTTTCAGTTCAGAAGACAATGTTCTCTCCTGTTTTTGTTGAGGTGTGCTTCTGAGCATTGTTTCACAAACAAAATTGTTAGCTCACGATTTACGGAAATACTATAGAAATTTTACCATATTTCCTACATATTCACTTTCAGTCAAAGTTATTAGGCCAAATACGGAAAAACGGCATATTTCCAAGATTGACAAGAATCGATACTTTTCATACATACGATCTTTGTACGTTCCATTTTCTCGTTGTTAGTAAAGGATAAAGATTTAAAAAGGGAATTCAATATTCCTAAAGAATGACTAGACTGGTGAACATGTTCAATCCAGCAATATAAGTATCGGAGAGTATCATGGGTGGGATAGGTTTTCAAGTCTAAGGAATGACCAAATCGAATAGCAGAGTAGATTCACTCTAAGTTCTGGCCAGACATGACATTTGTCAAATGCATCTACCAAACCTAGAATAGTATCCTTCTTCATATGCCTGGATGAATGTTAAATTAACAGACCTCTACATAGGGTTCAGTGATGACAATCTTAGTATTGTTTTTCTCCAAATCCTTTGATTTGGGTACCCGATGCCATTGTCTTGCCAAACGGTTCCAAGAATTATAAAGGGATAGATGGGTAGATAATGAAATGTTCAATCTTTGTAATCAAAACCACCCCCTCTGTCTGACTAACTCTCTTCCTAACGGATCGATGACTCCGCTCACTCAGCTCACTTGGTTTTACTAAGTTTCACTGAGTTTTACTGGGGTTATATGGCGAATATTATGTTACCATAGCGATATAACATCTTGTGTTTACTTTGAGCCGCGGAGGAAACTTTTACGAAGGTCGAGTTGAATATCAAAAATTTTACGAGCGAGCAGCAAATACAAGATGATGTAACGCCATCATAATTTAGTATTCCATTGATTATATACACTTTTCAATTGAATAAATTCGATGAAATGATAAAAAAAATCCGTATTTCTACAAGTATGTCTCTTCTTTTATCATTCTTATTGTTTTTATTCGCATAATGACGTCATATACAGAATGAAAATGACGTGTCATCTTAGACTACCTGATATGGAACCGTGTTTGGCACTTTCGCTTTCACTTTTTATGACGTGTTCGGTTTTATCTGTGTTGTATATTTTATCAGAAACATTTATATGTAACACGTTACATAATAAACGGAATTGAGTCTATGCGTGACATTTCCAACCATTTCGCATGTGCGTGACTTGCATACATTGAGCACTCTGGACAGTTATTCGGGGCAATTAGAATATTCGCTGATTGTTTGAAGAAGCTTTGGTTCAGTGTCTATCTACAGAGTGTAGAGTGAAGACTTTGGTCAGACTGTGCGGATGCACAGGCCGATCTGGGTCTTTGCTTTGCGCACATGTGAATTGTTGGAAATGTCACGCATGTGCTCAATTATTTGTTAAATATATGGTCATGGACGTAGGATAAAAATCAATCACCGATATGAGAGCTAAACGTCGTCTACGACGTGTAAGTCGCCAAACCAACATAAATGCTTAACATAAAAGTCTGAGTTTAAAGTTCTAAATGAATGACTGGATTCGTCAATCGATATTTTGATTGGCAGCGATCAGCTTCTCAAACGTTTAACACTTACTTATCTTTTATTACCGGTTTTACCGTCCGAATGTTCAAATTGCCGTAGTTGATAATCGCTGATCAATTTGCTAATAGCTCGTAAGGTCATCTGGGCGTCAAGTTGTTGTCTCTCCGTCATGCTGGGGACGTTACCTTCTAGTAGCTGGTAGAGGGTGTCGTCCACTTTATCTCCTGGAATGGATAAACCACGCTGATCTTGTGCAGGTGACGCGAGATAACAACATTTTTGTTGTCCTATTGAAACAGATTTGCAGAGGACAACTTTATCCCTTTACTGTTTTTTTCCCAAAAATGTTCGACCTGATTGGCGACCTAAACGTCGTAACTACAGCTTGAAAAAGTTGTATTTACGACGTTTTTAAGTCGCCAAACCAACAAAAAAGCTTAACAAAAATCGCGGCAATTGTCGGAGTTCAAATCTTAATTCCGGGCTGAATGAATCATTTGATTGATCGATATATTCCTTGATTGACATACACGATTGGTCAATTATTGGAAGGCGTCTCCTTTTTTAAAAAGTCATGTCTCAAAACCAAAGATCTTAAAAATATAATTACTCGTGCTTAAGTCATCCCAGTCAACAACATTTTTCACTGGTCCAGATTGAAGGAGATTACAACATCTTTTTTTCAATCTAAAAACAAGTACCTTATAGGGTAGGAATGTAATGAGATCAAAGTACTTAAAGAATTATAAGCTAGCAAAGCATGGTTTTGTCAAGTAATCGTCTTTGTCTTTTGTAGGATAGAAAACAATGTCGACACTGAAGAAATTGCTTGTTACAAGCAATTTCTTCATTGTCCACAATGTTTTCCAAAGCCTTTTCTTGGGATTTAGTGGGAATGGGTTTTAAAGCCCGCTTTTGAAGAACTAATTGTTATTGCGTAGACATTCAATGAATTTAGTGGTTAAGCCTTCAGTGCACTCATTGACCTCTGAGAAGACCCCAAACTTTTGTCTCTTAACTTAAGCTATCAAAGCAGAGGCTTTGCTAGATAAAAAAGAGAAATATCTCCCACTACGTTTTCTGAAGAAATCTTTTTTCGCCTCGTCAAAATTGACGGATCGCTAGCTACGCCCTGTGTTTCCGCTTGCAACGCCCACTGAGCTCCAACAGAAAATTCTACTTCGGTATCAAATGACAATATATGTCAAATGTATGTCATGTAACATGTAACAAAAAGTAAAATGTTCGGCTAGCGATCTAAAGGTTATAACTTCACGTTAAGTAAGCTTTAGTTTCGACGTTTAAATAGTCAAAACAATAAAAATGATTCAAATTAACGTCGACCAATGTTGGAGTTCAAAGTTCAAATCTTGGTCATAATGAAAGATTTGATTGATCGATGTATTCTTTGATTGACAGTCCCGATCCACCAGCTTCGGTAAAGTGGGGTTATAGGTTAATCCATTCCCATGCCATATTCATGCCCTTTTACGCCCCTCGAGAAAAAAAAAAAGCTGTGGAAAAAATGTGGAAAATGAAGAAATTGCTTGTTACAAGCAATTTCTTCATTTTCCACAATGTTTACCACACCAACAATATTAAAATAAATTTTATTTCTATCATTTATATTGCCCTCTGCAACTACTTTAATTTTGGACCAGTCTAATATTTCATTGCGTGGTAGTTAGTTAATTCAAGTTGTTTGTGTTATAGGAGAGTATCTTCTCAGACTTTCGGTGCGTCATTCTACGATCCAATCTTTAATTTCACAAATTAAGAATACATTTAAATTTGATTCAGACGATAATCATTTGGAAGTTCATTATTTACGTAGCGCTTTTGAACTGGGAGAAAATGAGAAAATTCTAAATTAGTTGCATTGTTTTTAGCCGTTTTTATACCATAACTGTCTATTTTTGTCGTTTCTTCTTTTTTCTTTTGCGATTGGGATATTGAAATAGTCTAATAGAGTCGTTTATTCCTAAAATTTCGTTATATCTCGACAGGCGAAGAAGAAATTTTGAGTTAAAGCGGAAATATAGACCCAGGTCGGATTGCGCAGGTCCGAAACTTGTATTTTTTAGCAGATTTTCTCAATAAAGACAGACAGACAGATAACTTTATTTACATAACCACTCACTTTTTACATAGGGTAATACATTTTTTTTTATTTAGATTTACATATTTGAAAGTCTCTGATGCCGTATTATAAACTACAAATCATTGCACAACACGTGTACCTCGTGCGCGTTCATGCATGCACAAACATGCAGTTAACTGGTGAGTGCCTGAACGGATTTTTAACAGGAAAATATTTCAAAATTTTTGAATTTGTGTTTATTTATCATTCAAAGAAATACGGAATATCGTATGGATTTAACTGTTCTTAGTATTTTATAATGGTCTAATGTTATAATAAAGAATAATCGTAGGTAGCTGAGCCCGGTTTGCCCAGTCGTTAACGCGCTGGGTTCTCGATCAAGAGTCGTGAATTCTTACCCCGCCTCGCCAAACATTCTCTCCGACATTTAACAGAAGTAATCTGGGTATTATTTAATTTTTCATGTCATATATCAAAAATGAGCGTTCTGATTGGTCGAAAAAAATTATTCATATCTTCATACATTGTGTAATAAGGTTTTTCGGTTCATACCTCCATGAAAACAAAAACTATTCTCTTCATCTCTTAGATACATCTTTCGTCCTCCACCAATGGGTGAATGATGAGTATTGCGCCTATGTTGGATGAACAGCTGGTGGCTCGAAACGAATGTTGTGGTTGTAAATGTGTGAAAAACGACAGGAAGCCATGGTTAGGTGCACAAGCTGTCACGACTGAACTGAAATAATGCTGAAATTGATGTTTAACCCGAAAAGATCAATCAATCAAACAATTTACTACCTTACATTCGAGTTATTTTCGATTCGCAAATTCTGGTTGATCCAGGGTGGATCGACTATCTTCTTTGTTTCTTCGATATTTGATAAAGGTTAACGACTGCTTGAAATTTGGTACACATCGCACTTAATTCTCTTCAAAACAGATCGTTGTCATGGGTTCGATCCCCGGCGGTGGCACATATCCTTTCTGACATTTGTCTTTCACCAATGGTGGATAATCGTAAACCTAAATGGGATAGCAGCTGGAGGCTAGGAAATGATGTAGTGGTAGTACTGGTGTGAAAAATACCAGGAATCCATTGTTGTGTGCTCAAGCCACCGCGATATGACTGAAATACTGTTAAAAGTGGCGTTAAACCACATTCAATCTATCAATCAATCATTCAATCAATAAAAACTGCTCGTTCACCAATCCATTTATATCAATAAAAATGCCGCCTAAATCGTTCAAAACGTGTCTAAAATTTATTCATGCCCTCCAAACATCCATTGGCTGATCTTGACTTGGAAGAATCTGATTGGTTAGAGTAAAAAAAGAAAAGAAAAAAAAATCTAGCCCTTTTATACAAAAACACAACCGCTTTCTAAATGGGTTTTGGTTAATCGACCAATGCATGTACCAGCCCACCCCACAATTTGATCAAAACAGGAAGTTCCACTTCGATTTCGAACAGCGTTATTTTGCAAACGTTGTGACCAGTAGCATGTAGCAAAAAAGCAGAATGGCTGGATGGCCACATTACTGCCCTAACTTCAGCTTGTCTTGTTCAAACTGTAGTTACGGCGTTCAAAACGTCGAGCACCAAAGTGCTTCACGTAAATGGCGGAGTTATTGAACTCGAAGGTCAACTCCGGGCTGAAAAAAATATTTCATTGGTCGATGTTTTTTATTGACATTCGCGATCAATCGGTTACATATCGCTAATATCAGTCTCAACGCTCACTTCGCTCAAAAATCGAGAGCCATTTCCTTTAAAGGCATTTTTTCAAAAAAACTCGACAACGTTAAGAAACTGTAAATTAATTGGTCTTTGATTACGCCCAGAGAGTTCTAACAAAGTTCAAGCTAGATTTTAAACGGTAACATGTAACAAAGAAATTTAATGTTTTGTTGGCGACATATAGACTTCATATCTACATATTGTTTGAGCTGTAGTTATGACGTTTAGGTGGCCAAATCTAGAAAAAATATCATCATTTATGCGGGCTATGTTGGAGTTCAAATTTCACTTACGGTCTAAATGTATTTGGATAACAGTCGCGATGCATTTATTAATTTGGCTAGTATTTAGACCAAAATACTCGAGTACCTGAGCAAATATATATCGGTCCAAAATGTTCATTAGTTACATTTGAGTATAGAACTGATCGCGGAAGAGAACTCATAATGTAATTTTGTAAGAATAGTCTTTTCTTATTTACATTTCATTTTTTCTGATTCACTACATGTGTGAAATAGGCGTGCCTTTAGAAGGATTGAGGCATCACGACTGACAATCAAAGAAACAATCGACCAATCAAATCATTCATTTAGACCGAATTTGAACTTTGAACTCAAATATTGGACGATATTTATATCAAGCATTTTTGTTGGTTAAGCTGTAGTTACGACGTTGGGGTCGTGAACCAACCATTTTACTTTTTTGTTTCATTTTACTGACCCTAGTTTCTGCAAAACGTCATTGGAAAGAAGTTGAACCTTCTGTCGGAGCGGAGTTCGTGGTCGTTGCCAGCGCTCGGTCAATTTCCAAGAGGAGAAATGACTGTCGTATTACCTGTTTTGCGAAACTAGCATTTTGCCTTTCTTTTTTGTTTCTATTGCAGAAATCATTGAATGGATAAGGCAGATAAAAGTTTTATTTCATTTCCCCATTAACCCTTTCCTGTTCAATCCCTGGTTTTTACATCACTGTGATTTCATAATTTAGAAAATATTGTTGAAAAAATAAATAATTGCTTGTAAAAAGCAATTTCTTCTTTTTCCACAATATTTTTACCCTACTGAATGTTTATTTTTCAAATTAGATCCACAATTTTAAATTCTCGTGTGCAAAGCCTTTGGATTTGGGCAGGTCTAAAATCTTGCGAAACAGGGAAGGGTTAATCATGTTGGATGCTGAATCGTATATGTTACAGAGTATGAATTGAATATGGGTCGCTTGCTATTTAGAAAGACAAAAGGACAATCGAATATTCATATATAAAATATGTATGTGACCCTTCCATGACAAGGGACCATTCACATTTTTAGTGAAGTATACCATTGCCGCATGACGGTTTATAGACCCGATCAGATTGTAACGATTGCACAGGCTGACTGGAATAGCTTTTGTCTTTTGTTAGCTTTGCTTGAATTTGGACAGTAATGCTACTTAATCATGTGCTCAATTTTGAAATCCTGATTTTGATTGAACTCTCATGATTGCTTCTATCTCTTTTCCAAATATTTGCTTTCTGAAATTATCTTATTTCTCTTTTTTTTAAAATTAAGATTATGTTATTTTTCCGATTCATGAAAAAGAAAAGCAACAAAAACAACAAAAAATTCTCAAACACTAACTAATCTTCAACTGTTGTTGTACATAAGCTCATATCCAGCTGATTAGTCCAAAATTTAATAAAAATTGCAGACGACAATTTTGAGTTGACGCTCGTAACACATATTTTTTTTTCAATTTCCACAATATTTTACAAAGCGTTTTCTAGACTTAGGTATTACTAATGAGACAACTGTGGCATCACAAAAAGATTGAAAATTTTCCAACGATATATAATTTAATTGTTAGTTTCGTCTATCAAAAACGAGCGATCTGATTGGTCGAAAAATTTAATTCATACCCCCACGAACAAAATTTTGAGCTCGCAGCCATTTTATATGCTTCCGCAAAAAATAGTCCCATACAAAAAGGTATCAAAATTTGTTAAGTTGTTGCATTTTCACTCGATGCTATTAAATTATAAGAAACGAAGAGAATATTGTTTGTTTTCATGGAGGTATGAACCGAAAAACCTAATCACACAATGTATGAATGCGCTTCGCGTATTCATACAGTGTGTTTAGGTTTTTCAGTTCATACCCCCATGAAAACACAAAAATCTTCTCCTCATCTCTATAATAAGCAGGTTTTCCTGCATAATGGACCATTTCTAAGAACATGTAAGTGTTTGTGACTCTAAGCATTCACAAGATTTAAAAAAATATATTTTTTGATGTTTGAATTAATGAGAACTACACTTTCCTCAATTTGAATAGTCACGGCTGAAAAATCAAAGATTCCGTCGATCAATCAATTTATTTATTAAGACCGGAAGTAAGCTTTGAACTCCAACAATTGCTGACATTTTTGTGAAGCATTTTTTTCTGTTTGATAGTCATAACTACAACTAATTAGGTCGCCAACTAACCATTTTACTTTGGTACATGTAATTGGTTATATATTTTCAAAAAACGCCATTAATATCGAAGTGGAACTTTATATTTTAGGGTTGAATATTCATGAATTAATAAAAGTGCGCGAATATTAACCAATTCCTACTCAGTGACGCTTTTAGAAACCCCCAAGACAAAAAGATTTAAAAAACATCGTGGAAAATGAAAAAAATGCTTCTCACAAGCAATTTTTTTTCATTTTCCACTATGTTTTCTGCCAAGAAAAGAAAGTTGAAAAAATCCAAAACTTCATTTACTTTAAATCGTCGTCTGCAACTACTTTCAATTTGGGCCGGTCTAAACTTTTGTCGTCTGGTAATGGGTTAACCTGAACCATCTATGAATGTTGATTAGGACACCACTTGCTGATTTTAGCCGCAAATTGCCGATTTTAGCCGCAAATTACCGATTTTAGCCGCGAATTGCCAATTTTAACTTTAAATTGCCGATTTTAGCCGCGATTTTAGCCGCAAATTACCGATTTTAGCCGCAAATTGTCGATTTTAGCCGCAAATTGTCGATTTTAGCCGCAAATTGCAGATTTTTGCCGCAAATTGACGATTTTAGACGTAAATTTTCGATTTTAGACGAAGGTGATGCTAAAGATTAAAAAAAAAAAAAAAATAATAAAAAAAAAAAAATAAAAAATGATTGAAGAAATGTTTAACCAATTCCCACACAACCTCTCCTTTTACGCCTCTCAAGAAAAAGGCTATAGAAAACATTGTGAAAAATTAAGAAATTGCTTTTGTCAAACGATTTCTTCATTATCCACAAAGTATCCTATCTAAAAAGACGAAACAGATTAAAAATTTTATTAACTTGGATTTATTGTCTGCAGCTCCTTTCAATATCTATATTTTTGTGGGGGAATGGATTAAAGTAAATACTTGAAAAGAAATAGAAATAAAATGATATTAAATTAATTTAAATAAATCAAAAGAGAGGGACACTTCCAAGACAGTTTGTGTGTTCCCTTTTTAAAAAATGTTACTCAAACCTCTTCTTATAGATGTTTAGCTTGATTGTCGTCTAAATAGTCTTTCATAAATGGAAGAATGTTATAGATCACGAAACAGATGTTTCATTTTATTTTATGGAGGGGTGGGGGCGTGAAATCCATATATATAAGATAATAAACGAAATGACAAATCAAATAGTTCCTTTAGGTTGGAGTGAGATGTTAATTAATTTCAAGTATTTTCATTTGAGAACAATTTGATTTTTAGTCTCGTCTATCAAAAACGAGCGTTCTGAATGGTCGAACATAATTATTCATAACTCCATGAACAAAATTTTGAGCTCGCAGCGAGTTTGGATGTTTCCGCACAAAATAGTCCCATGCAAAAGATATCAAAATTTGTAAAGCTTTTGTTTTTTCGCTCGATACTACTAAATTATAAGAAATGAAGAGAATATTATTTTGTTTTCATGGAGGTATGAACCGAAAAACCTAATTACACAATGTATGAATCCGCTTTGCGTAGTCATACAGAGTGATTTTTTTTTGTTCATACCTCCATGAAAACAAATAATATTCTCTTCATCTCTTAAGTGTTATAACGCCAGTTACTGGTAATACCACGTCAGGTTACTCACTAATGATTCTTTTTTATCGTACGTTCCCAATCAAACATTTTGCAAATTTGCGTGGCTGCGGCCACGCCCCAGCTGGTAGCGCGTCGGACTTTTAATTTTGAGGTCCCGGGTTCGATCCTCGATCGCAGGAAATATCCTTTCCGACAGTTGTCTCCCATCAGTAGGTAACAAATCTTAAACCTAAGAGAAGTGTGCAGTTGGAGGCTCTGAAAGGATGTAGTGGTAGTACTGGTGTGAAATATGAGATATGGTGAGAATAGTTTTTTTTTGAGGTATGAACCTAAAAACTTAATCACACTGGTGTATGAATCCGAGGAAATAAAGACAATAGTTTTTGTTTTCATTGGGGTAATTGAATGATTCATACACTAGCGTGACTAAATTTTATCTTCATGCATCAATGAAAATAAAAACTGTTCTCTTAATTTCTCCATCTAGCAAAACAATTTGAGTATTTTACAAGTTTTGAGCGCGAGCGCACAAAACAGTAACTGTTGCTTTCTCAAAGTTTTGCTCGTGGAAGTACGAAAAATCAGCCAACCAAAACGCTTTTTGTGATAAAAAAAAACAAGGAAAGAAATTAATCAATTCAGTAGTAACATAAAATAAATTAATGAATGAATATGTAAATAATTACAAAGGCAAAGATAAAAGCTTACCTCTTTTTCCGTACCAATTTGCCTCTGTCTGTGTGAACAATGTCATTATCACTATCAATATGGCAACAAAAAGTCCCGCAGATGAACTCGCAAGTTTCATGTTTTATTAAGTCTTTTCCTTCAATTAAAAATTAGTATTGCAGATATTATTAAGCGAATTATTTAACCAATCAGTTTCAAAACAATAAAAAGATAATGATTGTATCTGCGGGAAAGCTTCGTATTGAAATGAACGATCACAGATTGCTTTCCGCTTTTATTTTAATTCTCCCAACATTAGTGATGACGTCATTTTTGTCACCACCATAGCGACAACTATTCAATCTGTAAACTAATATTATGGCGTTTCACACGTACTTGAATCAATTCAGCCTGATCAATTCCGCAACTAATCATGATATAGGAAATTCAAAGTGATTATAGTTACCATTCGTTGTGAAGTATCCAAAGTCATCGATGTTTGGAGAATTTAAATAATCTTGAATGAAGAACTAGCTTTAACATTCCGTTGCTATATATCAATAATTTAATTTTAGTTTCGTTTATCAAGGTTCTAGCTTTTTGATTGGCTGTTTTGTTTTTATACTTCTGTAAATTAAATTCGAGTACGCAACTATTTTGCATGCTTGCGCACACAGATACATCCATAAAATGTTAGTAAGATATTTGTTTTGTTTTCTTGACAGCATTAAAATCATAAGAAAAGAAGCGACTGTTTTTTATGATAGTTTCGTTGAGGTATGAACCTAAAAACAAGATCACACTGTATGGATATTTGAGACATTTAAAGTAAACAAACAAAATATATTAATCTCTTTATTTCTTAAATGAAATAATTTTAACATCGAAAACAACAAACAATCACCCTTCAGATTCTAATCTATAAGAAAACTATCTTTTTTCATCCCTTTTCCAAAAGGTATTTCTAAAGCAACTTCAACAACAAATTCGTGAAAAAACAACGATTTAAAAAAAATTGTAACGAACGGATAAAATTGCCCTTTTTATGCATTCGCTATGTGCAGTTGGTATGATATTTATTTGTGTGTGGTATAGGGCTTGTTGTCTATTTTTGAAAGAAGATGTGTTTCATACCTCAATGAAAACAACCCACAACCTCTTCATTTCTTATAATATGACTCAGTCTGTATATTTATCATAACAGATATGACTCACGAGGAGATATTTAGATGAGGCATTTTTGCTTTGAATTACTTTTTGTGTATGAATATAAAAGAGTCCCGTACTCGAAGATTTTTATCATGGAGGTATGAAACAATTTTCCCCACTTAATCAAAATTCAGGAATTTAGATAATCGAAACTAAAATTAAATAATGACTGGGTGGTCGACAACCCTATGCTATCTATGATGTATGGCGTCTGGGCCCGAGATTATAAAGATGTTTTCGTACTCAGTTGAAAATTAACTCAAACTTAGAGTTGGGATAAAAGATGTATTTCATGATAAATTCATGAAAATGAATGACAATATTTGCAGGATGTTGCTTATTACCCTTAACACATTACCAGACGGTAGAATTTTAGACTTGTCCAATTTGAAAGAAGTTTCAGAAGACAATTTAAAATATATGAAATTCTAGATTTGTTCAACTTTCTGGATAGAAAACATTGTGTCGAATGAAGACATTGCTTGTTTTCAAGCAATTTCTCCATTTTACACAATGTTTTCCCGATTTCATTTCTTGAGGGGCGTCAAGGAGAATCATTGGATTAATATACAATTGAAATTAAAAGAAGATAATTATTCACATGTGAACTTTGAGCACATTCTCAATTGAGTACGAAAATGGTTTTATGACCTCGGGCCCTGATGCTTTTATTACAGGATGGTTCCCAACCCTAGGCTACCTTTGACTAAGACGGCCGATTAATCAAAATGCATTTATTACAGGATGTTTCCCAGCCCTACGCTACCTATGACTAAGACGGCCGATTAACCAAAATGCATTTATTACAGGATGGTTCCCAACCCTAGGCTACCTATGACTAAGACGGCCGATTAATCAAAATGCATTTATTACAGGATGGTTCCCAGCCCTACGCTACCTATGACTGTATGACTGACGATTAATCTAAATGCATTTAATACTGGATGGTGCCAAGCCCTACGCTACCTATGACTGTATGACTGCCGATTAATCAAAATGCATTCATTACAGGATGGTTCCCAGCCCTACGCTACCTATGACTGTATGACGGCCGATTACCCGCGGTACCCGGACCTGGTTGACGTCTCTAATAACAAAACATTCGATTCAAAGTTCATTTTGGTAAGCCCTCTATATTAAATGTTGGATATGTGGCTTATTGGTGGTTAGCATAGAGCAATGCTATTTTTGTGAAGCTCAAACAAATTATTGCGTATATGTTTGGTTTTCTCTAATTACATATGGATGTATAGATCGGATACATATAGTTTTATTTCTTTATCGTTTACTCTGTTGTTGGTGGTGTTTTGTTAGTCTGTATTTTTTTCTTTTCAAATTTTGTCATGATATTAGAATAGTTTCAAAGATGGCCAAGAAAATGTCCGTAATTGGTTAAATGACGGATAGCGGCTGTCTATAAAAAATCGGTAGACGAATCAAATCATGCATTTAAACTAGATGTGAACTTTTAACTCCAACTTAGTCGACATTCGTGTGAAGCACGATTTTGGAAACATCGTTGAAAAAGAAAAATTTACTTGTAACAACCAATTTCTCCTTTCCTCACACTTTTTTTCTACCACATAGGACGGTTTCATTTCGAATGCACCCAATCTTTATTGGCGTCTACAACCTCTTGCATTTAGGAACAGTCTAAAATTCTATAAAGGGGGCAAGGGTGATATATGAGTACATGCGCTACTTCTTCTTGTTTTTAGATTTTATTCAAACGTCATATATATGTAGACATCTTAAGAGAAACTCAAATCAGTTCATAGATTCTGTGAGGCTTAATATTACTTTCAACAGTATTATACAGTTACACATACGGCTAGTACACATAACCATGGCGTCCTGTCGTTTCCTACACAGGTAAACCTCAGCATTCAATCCGAGCCACCTGCAACCACTTCCTCTTAGAATTCGCGGGTTGGTTAGAGAAGTTGACAGGCTATTCATATGAAGACCAACAAAATGTTCGCCATTCTATTTGTTCTGGTCAATCGACACGAGGTTAACTCCTTATTTCTCATCTAATCCAATCAAATTTTTTTTATAATTGCAACGTATGTATGTTTTTAATAAAGATCGAATATTAACTTCCTTTAAGGATGTTCGTCCATACATGAGAACATTAATTTTCTTTCAGGATGTTCGTCCATACATGAACGTAACGCCGTATACAGTATACCCAGAAACTCCGGTGCCACAAGTGTTCAATCTTTTTAGAAGTATGGGTCTCCGACATCTACCTGTCGTCGACCATTTCGGTCAGGTGAGCATTTTTACATAGCACATTAGAGCCGACAATTTGTCGATGGGATAGCAAAAAGTCGTAAATACAGCTTTATTTAACGACGAATTGTGTCTACTCTTCAATTATCAAACCGAGTTGGCATAAGATTCAGGCGAAACAAAAACAACAAAAATAACAATAAAAAAACGTCCATTTAAAATACATATGCGATTGTGTTCCCCTCTTTTTTCATCTGAGAGCAAGGCAAATAATACACGATTATTTGAATTTTGCAACTGCGAGCAATCGGCATGTATTTGATTTTCGAATTCCAATTAAATTCACGAAAGTGAAATGATATTTTTCGGACGCTTTTCGAATTTTACCAACAAATCATCAAAACTTTTGATAGGTAAAATCCAAGTTTTATTTGTGTCGAGCTATTGGACGTCATCTCATGTGGATATTATTTTGTCACGTAATTCTTCTACACAAGGACGCACTTTTAGCGTTTGCCGAAAAATCAATTTTGTCTCTTTTTTTTACATTAAACGAATAGAATATTCGTTTACTTCAAGTCACTTAAACTTATCATTACATTATTGTCGATAAAACTATATAACTATATCACTCAAGGACAATGTTCACTTCACTCAAAGCTCTCACTTGATTCTAAAACTCAATCATTTAAGAGATAAAGAGGTTGTTTTGTTTTCATGGAGGTATAAGTGTGATTAGTTATTTCGGTTCATACCTCCATGAAAACAACAAGTATTCTCTCCATTATTTATAATTTAATAGCAGCGAGCAATAAAAAATGAACAGACCGTTGCATTTCGAATTTAAAAGTAAAAAAAAAAAAAAAAAAATAAAAAAAAATGATAACAAAAAAGTACTTAAGAGGTTCTCTCCTGGTGTATCATATTCCGTAAATGTTAATTAGAGCTGATATTCTTTAACACGAACACAAGAACTTGATTCGAATTTACCATATTGCCGTGACAATTTCACAGGAAAACATGTTTGTAAAGTTGAGACTAATCTTTATTAAAAACAGTTAATATTTAAATTTCCAGAAATTCAAAATACTCCTCTAATATCACATTACCTACTAAAGGTCACGTGGTCATTTCTAGCTAAGGTTGGAATAATAGTGGTATCAGGAATCTTTATTTCTGAAGTTATGTTTTCTAAAGCAACATGGGTACCGAGAAAAAAGCAATGTTTTGTGAAAACAAGGTTTTTATAATTCTTATGCGTCCGGTATATAGCCAGTAAAATTATTCTCCTTCTTAAGTATTTTTAATAAAAATCTTTTTATATTATGCTTAGATAATCCTTTAGGTTTTAGTACACAGCCTAAACAGAAAGTTGATTTGATAACTTAAGGAAGTAGTGTACACAAGGATAATTACCTTTGTTTTCCCTTTGATGTTTCTAAACTTATAAAATTTCATATCGCTGTGTTTACTTCAGTATCAACTGTTCAATCCTTCAGCGAACACACTGACGATGAAACTTTGGCTAAATCTTAACATTAGTTCAGCTAGTAGTAATAGTCGAAATGTCTTAATTTTATGCGCCCAGGCGGGCTAAAGCCATTTTGGGGAAATTGGGGCGAACTAAATCTCAAGAATCTTGTTAGACATATTGGTCTTGCGACCAATTAACAATGATGAAATATTACAGCAATAACACGCAATACTCATTATTCAAACATTGTTATAAGTTATACTACCTTACTAGGATACTATAGATCCCTATCATTTCAGCAATGATGTTTTATACAACCAATTACCAAACAATCCCGCTTTTTGACGCCCTTCGAGAAAATGGTTCAGGAGAACTATTTGGAAAATATACAAATTGCTGGTAACAAGCATTTTCCATATTTTCTTCCTATCCAGTAGGACAGAGATGTTTAATATACTACCAACTTGAAATCGTGATTTTCAACTTCTTTGATTTTGGACTAGTCTTAAATTTTGTTGATCTGGAATGATTAAAAATCGAAAAACTCCTGTCTCCAGATTTTAAAACTCAAAATAAATTGTTGTGCAACATTGTTGGTCAAATGACCCGACTGAATCACTTTATTTCATGTAATATGGAAATATGAGCATAATAGCAGTGTCATCACAACATTCAATCCACTAGTTGCTCATGTCACTCAGTCGCATGCCTTACCATTCGTCTATTGACCAAGCTCTGGATATTAATTGATATTAGAAAAAAAAATATTTAAAAAATACTATTACACGCACCCTTACATGTTGAAATTTATTTCTCCTTTGATTACAAAAAGCAAAGTCATTCTTTTAAATTTAGCGAAATTTCTAAAAGAAAGTTTTACAAGAAGATCTCGTTTAGTGTATACTACTTAGTTGAAGTAATATTCAAACTGTAATATCTTTGATTTAGCTCCTCTTCGTAGCTGTACATAGATCCATACTATCGATTATTTGTTTACACTGTAAATGCGTTTTGATGTATTTTTGGTGACGAGAAACTGTAAAGTTTAAGTCAATAAACTTTCTTGTATCATGTATCTGGTCCCGTTCTCACTCTTTTGGTCACGCCCACTGAGTCCAATAGGAAGTCCCGCTTCGATGTTAAACGGCGTAAGTTTGCAAAATTTATGGTCAGTAGCTTGTACCAAAATAAGAATGGTTGGCGACCTAAACGTCGTAACTACAGCTGAATAAAGCTGTAGTTACGACGTTTAAGTCGCCAAGCAACTAAAACATTTCACACCAACTGCGGCAAATGTCGGAGGTTAAATCTCAATTCCGCGCTGAATGAATTATTTGATTGGTCGATATACTTCTTGATTGACAGCCGCGATTGGTCAATTAGTGAGAAACAAATGACTTGTATCGCGCTGACCTTTCCTCAAATAGCGGAACGAATGATGGTTGAGCCGGCATGTAACCAGACATTTCAATCATGAAAAAAGTAATGCATAAAATTTTGTATTAAAATTCAATTATAGTCGGTTAATATCCTTTGCTTTATCAAACCTAACCGAAACTTAGATTTCAAATTAAGCTATTGTCATCAATTAAGAATATAGATAAATTCACAAAATGAATGATTTAGGGAGAAATCAAATAGAACGGGCGGAAAGGGCGAATTTTGGACAAAATTAATGATATGAAATTACCCTCCCTCCTTTATATCAAATCGCATATTGTTTTATAAATAGGTTTTGTTGTTAACCCGGACCAATCAGGTACTTCCAAAACCAGGCTTGCCAATGAAATCACGAAAAGTTTTGTGCGATTTGCGTAAAGTTTTTGAATGTTCTGACTGACTTGATTGAATACTTGAATGATATGGATGGAACAGCGAATGAAATAAGGTGTAATAAGTGCTACGATACTCTTAACTATAAATTTTACATAAATATTTGAAAGATATCATGTCAACGTCCGTAAAACAGAATACAACCCTTTTAAAAAGTATGCCAGGAAGTGTAGGAATTTGTATTCAAATTTGTTTTACATTTTGTCTAGAACTAAAGTTTTCTTACACTTCGGGATGTGCAGCTGAAAAAAAAGATATTTCCTAAGAATTATTTTGAATCGCCAACACCTTGACATATTTTCCGGTTTTAATGAGATCCACCTCTTCACACTCTCGACCCGTTATACATCATTACTATTACCTTTTATGGCCATTCATCGCGGCAAGCGTCACACCTACTATAAACCTAGATATCAGGTTTTTTAATTTTCTAATTTTGCATACTCATAAATTCTATAAAAATTATACCGATACGGAATAATGCATGTATTTTACAGCTCAACATGGTTGATGGTCATTATTTCCGTGCGTAATTTGACCCTAACGATGCGTAAATAAATTTCTCTAAACAAACAAGGCATCGCTTCGTGTGCTCGTTATGGCACAAAATATGTCATTCTAGATTTACTACCTGTTTTTCGATGTTTATGGGTTTTTACTTTTAACACGAATGCCCTTTATATATTGTCGGATGACGGCAAAAATGTCGTAATTACAGCTATATCTAAGTTGAAGTTACGCAATTTTGTCGTCCATCGAAACTATTCAGCCATTGCATTGATTTCGGGTTGAGCATTTAAATCCTTCATTTCCTCCAAGTAGAAACCTTAAAATCTGAACTTATTCTTGCCATTGAAATTGCAACATGATTTTATTTAACCGATCATTTCCCCCTCCCACTGACACCACTGATCACGCCCACTGATACCGCTGACCATGCACGCTCACTCAGCTACAACAGGAAGTTCGAATTCGATTTTAAACGGCATAACTTTTGAAACAGTTATAGTCGGTAGCATGTAACAAATCACTAAATGGTTGATTGGCGAGCTAATCGTCGTAATTTCAGCTTGAATAAACCGTGGTTACGACGTATAAGTTGCCAAGCCAACACAAATCTTTCGTTTAAATATGGGCCGATATTGGGGTTTGACGATCACTTCCGGTCTAAATGAATAATTTGATTGGTCGATTGATCCTTTGATTAACAGTCGCGATCCATCAATTGTGCGTATCATTTCCAACAATTTTGCAACTCATGGATCGTTTGATACGCAAACTGACCCCCCCCCCTCTCCTACCGAGTAAAGAATTTCGACTGCGGTATCAAACGTAAGACTATTGTAATGAACATAAAGAAGCAAATCGATCGTTAGAGACCTAAACTCTTTAATTATAGCTTGATTAAGCCGTATTATTGGCCTTTAACCCATTCCCCAACAAGCCCTCCTTTTTACACCCATCAAGAAATAAGCTTTGGAAAATATTGTGGAAAATGAAGAAATTGCTTGTATCGAACAATTTCTTCATTATCAAGAATGTTTTCTATCCTAAAACACGCAAAAAATGTAATTGCATCAACTTAAATTGTCGTCTGCAGCTTCTTTCAATTCGAACGAGTCTTAGATTTTGTTGAATGATTTGATTGGACAATCATTTTTTATTGTCATCGGCTATACGTCAATTTACGAACATCTGATAATGTTGGAAATACTACATCCTCGCTGGGCGTGCAAAATGTCGTAACTGCAGCTTTATTCAAGCTGTAATTACGACATTTTGCCCGCCCAAACGACGATGTATTGTTTTCTTGATTTCACCATCTATATGGGACAATTAAACTTTAAAACTTATTTGAAAAATAAACTAACATGAGTGAAGATATCGTATTGTATTGAGCTAAGATATCATTTAATCCCTTTCCTGTTTTACAAAATTTTAGACCTGTCGAAATACAAAGGTTTGGCAGACGAATATTCAAAGTGTATGTTAAGAAAAACCAAAATATTCAGTAGGATAGAAAATATTGTTGAAATAGAAGAAATTACTTAATTTTGTTACAAGCAATTTCTTCTTTTTCGGCATTTTTTCCCTATGTATAAAAACACAAAGCCGTAAACTCCAGAGATTTAACAAGAAAGAATTAAAAACACTGCAGGAGTAGAAAGCTAACAAGTAAATATTTCAGCCGCCTTCACCGTCAGCAATTAATGACAATCAGACTTCACAATAAATCATAACCTACGACGCAGGAGAGAAACGAGCACGTTGAATATTTTGATATCACATGAGTGATACAACTCTAGTGTAATGATTATGAAAATGAATTGAAGTCTATTGTTACACGTTTTTGTAACCGTAAAGATAACGTCATTATGCTTTGGATGACGTATTGTTAAAAACGGCGATAACGTTACATGCCTCGTGGAATATTAGAAATCAATAAAATCTAAGAAATACATAGATGATAAATGTTTTTTTTCGAGTAAGATCGATTTTTATTTCATTGAGTGAACAACAAAAGCTTTATTTTCACGAGTGGCGAAGCCACGAATGAAAATATAGCTTTTGTTGATCACGAAATGAAATATAAATCGATCTTACTCGAAAAACAAACGATTGTTCTATTTCTTTAATGCAAAAATTAGACAAAAATGCGAAATTTATATGACATATTTTCTTAAAGCGCGTCAGTTTGCACGTGACTGCTATGCAACGCTTATGATGACGTCACTCATTTGGCTCTGCTTAGATAACGTCAGATAGGGTGAAATGAATGAAAGCGGGGCATAAGTTTTTGATAATTTCACTGGATAGGCGGTGAGTTTATCAAATGATAATCTACCGTTATTTCTCGATAATCCACCTGAAAGCATTAAAGAATATGCTTTAACTATAAGGAATGCGCGCACGTCCCTCACTGTTGATGATAATTAAACTACAAATACACGAGAAAATCATAGAATGCAACCTGCAATTGGTACATTGTATTGCATTAACTGAAACTTTATCTGAAACCCAGGCTAAATGTCAACTTTCAAAAGAACAATTTATCTTATCAAGGCAGATAACTCTTGGTCAATTATTGAGCGAATTATATTCCCTTTTCGACTTAGTTCATTTTCAAGCACTCAGCGACCAAGCGTCGGTCATCGGCGAGACATGCTTTTGTACAATCGCATTATTTCTGACGGATCGCGATTGTCAATCAAACAGTTGATGGACCAATCAAACCAATTCCTGAGACCGGTAGAGAACTTTGAACTCCGACATAGGCCGACATTTATATGAGGCAGTTGTGTTGATTTCGAGACTTAAATGTCGTTATTACAGCTTATTCAAGCCGTAGTTACGACGTTTAGGCCACAAAACCAACCGTTTAATTTTTAGTTAGATGTAACAGGCCATTAGTTCTGCAAAATGAGTAAAACATCGGAGCTGGGGGCAGAGAGGGGGGGGTGTCAGCGATCCGTCAATTGAGAATTAATGTGTTTAGAAAGTATTAAGTGAAGTATCTAAAATATAACTTTTACATGGTTGAAAGAATGTTACCGGATCTGCTTTTGAGGATCGCGACGCATGTTGACATCGGCCAATTGAAATAAAGGATTTACAATCGAACATTTCGATATGAACCTTTGTAAATATTGAATGTATGATACACACGTTTGATTGTAATAAGAATATTGATAAAACTATCATGATAATAATAAATCCATCGTTGCGTGATACCTATCGTTCGATTAAATTATCATACAAGAACTAATCAAGTGTGGTCTTATTTATTTCCTATATTTCGAAACCATTTCTGTTTGTTTGAATGGGGTTTTACGCCGCTTTCAACAATCTTTCAGTTATATCGCGGCGGCTGGAGCACCTAACAATGGAATCCTGGTATTTCTCACACCAGTACTACCATCACATCCTTTCCTAGCCTCCAGCTGCTATCCCACATAGGTCTACGATTATCGACCCATTGGTGAGAGACAAATAGTCGGAATGGATGAGTGCCGCCGTCGGGGATCGAACCCGGGACCTATAGATTGACAGTCCGACGCGCTACCAGAAACCATTTCTATTCGTACGTTGAAAAACTTCGACTTCTACAAGTCGAAATAGCTATACGAGAGTCAGATTCTCCTGAACTGTAGGTATTCGACTGCATAAAGAATCGTCGTAGTCATATTTAAAAAAAAAAAAAAATGCTTGATTTATTACTTTTTCCAGTTGAAAGATCGACTTTGCCAGTCATAAAAAAGATTTACAAATCAAATCATTCATTTAAACCGGTAATAATTTAATTTTTAGTTTCGTCTATCAAAACGAGCGATCTGATTGGTCGAAAATTTTAATTCATACCTCCATGAACAAAATTTTGAGTACGCAGCCATTTTGAATGCTTCCGCACAAAATAGTTCACTACAAAAAGGTATCAAAATTTGTTCAGTTGTTGCATTTTTCGCTCGATGCTATTAAATTATAAGAAATGAAGAGAATAATTTTTGTTTTCATGGAGGTATGAACCGAAAAACCTAATCACACAATGTATGAATCCGCTTCGCGTATTCATACAGTGTGATTAGGTTTTTCGGTTCATACCTCCATGAAAACAAAAATTATTCTCTTCATCTCTTAAGTACATTGTTTCGCGTAGACATTTATATTAAAGTTCTGCGTTTGTTGCCGACTTCCATGCCGTAACTACAACTAACTCAAACGTAACATAAAATAACATTACCTTTATTTTTTTCGCGGAATATTATCAGCGAATTGCATGTATACCAATCAAATAACGTTTTCGTTTGATGAACGGAAAGAGTTATTTGAATTGTATAAACAAATGATGAAATAGCCATTCCGAATCAAATTGGACGGGATGAACGCCATATTAAACTATTACCAGAATGAAAATCTTTAGACTGGTCCATATTCAAAGGAGTTGCAGACGACGATTTAAAGTTTATGAAATTTTAATTTTTTTTCAACTATCTGGGTAGAAAATCATAGTTGCAAGTAATTTCTTCATTCTACACAATGTTTTCCCAATTATTTTTCTAAATGGGCGTAAAAAATCGTCATTTTGTGTGGGAATGGGTTAGGGTCAGTACTGCATCACTGGCCGACTTTTTCGTCTAATGATTTGTTTTCTTTTCAACGTATAATGCGGAATAACATGTCGCAGAGTTGCACACAAATTTCCAATGTACCTTTCCGAGTTAGTTTTTGGATCAGAGTTA
Source organism: Fragum fragum (assembly GCA_946902895.1). Classification (NCBI taxonomy): domain Eukaryota; kingdom Metazoa; phylum Mollusca; class Bivalvia; order Cardiida; family Cardiidae; genus Fragum; species Fragum fragum. The sequence continues at coordinate 34,794,715 of OX336378.1, read as the reverse complement.
TTTGTCCTTGACTAGTTTACCTACATTCAGTGAAAACCGATACTTGATACGTCACAAGAAGTTGATTGCATTTTATCAGACCAATTTAAAAAGAAACGCCCAATATTTTTTTCGTATTTCAAGTATTTTTTTTTGTCATCTTTCTCCGATTATTCATCATAAAAAACAGGGTACTTTTCCTCGAAGATAAGGGAGAGTTCCATATATCATTTTCCACCCACCTTCAAACTGGATTAAAAGTATTTCCATCATATTTTCTCTAACGAGGGTTTCCAAATCACGATGTTGTGTTAGATAAGTACGTTATATGTCTTTATAACGATCTTTATACCGCTCAATCCAGTAATTTGCTTTGTTTTTGTGAATACAAAAGGAGTTCAACAGAACATGACCTCCCCCCGATAAGTTCGTATTTCGACCAATTTTACCTTGTATCATTTACCTTTAAGCAACTTTCACTATGATTCTTTTTTATATTTTAGAAAACAAATGGACGGATTGAGAAAGAAAAAGATATCTTAAAATAATCAGACATTTTGGCCAAATTATTTCTATGTTGTAACGTTAAAAATGGAAAATAAAAGTAGTATATAGTTCCTAACGTAGCCGCCGTCATAGCGCAGTCGGTAGCGCGTCAGACTCCAAATCTTCAATCATGGGATGCCATGGGTTCGATCACCGGCCGCGGCATATATTCTTTCCGACATTTGTCTCTCACTAACGGGTGGATAATCGTAAACCTAAGTGGGATAGCAGCTGTAGGCTAGGAAAGGATGTATTACTAGTACTGGTTTGAGAAATATCTGGATTCCATTGTTAGGTGCTCTCCAGCCGCCGCAATATGATTGAAATACTATTAAAAGCGGGGTTAAACCCCATTCAATCAATCAATAGTTCCTAACGTCGGAAAATCACTTATAACGTCAATATGACGTGATGACGTCATGACGTCGTTTCAAGAAGGCTCATGTTCTATTTGGGATTTGACATCATTGCATCGGTCTGAGCATCAGAATTTCTGAGAAAAATAGCCCCTTTCAAATAATGGATGCCATCATATTTACTACTATGGGCTAAATCACGTGGTCTCACGCCATCCTGATCTTAACTGTGTTGAATCGATAGACTGGTCACATAAACCATAGAGCCTGGAGATGAAATGCAGGCCAAGGTGAGCATCTCGAGATTGGAACTTGATCTACAATCATAGCTCTTCTTTGCGCATACAGTGGATACCATTTATCCTGATCCTGATAGTATGTGTTCGATCATTTTCTCCTGGTACAGCACGTGTTGGCTCTGGAACTCTCTCGATATATACCGATATGCATTTCATATTTGGACGGAAATGAAATGAACTTATCCGCCAAAAAGTGAAAAATGATAAATTTTGAGAAAATATTGTTGTTAAAACTGTTTTCCACCCTTCAATATAAATATTGTGGTAATTCTCCAATATGTAATACTATTTTTGAGGTTTTTCATGTATCATTCCAAAATTTGTCCAGGTATTTAGTTGTTGCCAGACTAGTGGCCTTGAAACTAGTTTTGTCCTCAAGTAGAAAAAGGACCATGGAGGAAAAGACGGGCGTTAAAGTTAAAGGTTAATCTTTTAAGGATAAAAGATAGACGGTATTTTGAACACGAGTTCGCTGAATTAGACTCAAATTTTCCTACCTTCTACTGGCACTACCTATTCGATTCATTCATTTCAGGGCCGCGGCCATAGCGCAAATGAAACCTAATTATTGGATCGAGGGTCGATCCCAAGGCCTCGTCGAATAGGCTTTCCGTCATTTGTCTCCCACCAATGGGGTGGATATTCGTAAATCTAGGTGGGATGAGCAGCTGGAGGCTCGGAAAGGTTGTAGTGGTTTTACTGGTGTGGGAAATACCAAGGATCCATTGTAAGGTTCCCCAGACGCCACGATATGACTGGAATACTATAAAAAGGCGTTAATCACAATCTTCAATAATTTAATTGTCAGTTTCGTCTATCAAAAACAAGCGTTCTGATTGGTCGAAAAATTGAATTCATACCTCCATGAACAAAATTTTGAGCACGCAGTGATTTTGTATGCTTTCGCACAAAATAGTCCCATACAAAAAGGTATCAAAAGATGTAGGTTTTTTGCTTTTTTGCTCGATACTATTAAATTATAAGAAATGAAGAGAATATTTTTTGTTTTCATGGAAGTATGAACCGAAAAACCTAATCACACAATGTATGAATCCGCTTCGCGTATTCATACAGTGTGATTAGTTTTTTTCGGTTTCTTACCTCCATGAAAATAAAAAAATATTCTCTTCATCTCTTCAATCAATCAACCAATCAATCATTCATTTCAGGTTCAAGGTATCATAACGAGACACAACCTGACACACGAGTATTTAGAGGAGATTCTGAATGAACAAAGGGAGATGGAAGACATGAATATATTCCAGAGACTCTAAAACAGTGCATAACAAAGATTCGGGCTTTGAATATGCGAATAGTTTAGCATTGATTCATACAATCATAACTTTCGATTTATAATAAAAATATGCATTCAGTTTTTACTTAAGAGATGAAGAGACTATTTTTTTGTTTTCATGGAGGTATGAATCGGAAAAAAGAGAACAATAACAAAACGAACTAATCACACTGTATGAATACGCGAAGCGAGTTCATGCATAAGTGTGATTATCTTTTTCGTTTCATACCCTCCTGAAAAAAATGCCCTTCACTTCTTATGACAAATGACTTCAAGAGAAGAAACAAATCTTTTACAAAGTTTGATACATATTTTCATGGGTGCGTGCTCAAAATGTTGTCTATAGAGGTACGGTTTTTTTCGGCCAATCAGAACGCTCTTTTTTGATAGACGCATCTAATAATCAAATTATATCATAAATATGCCAGTTTAGTTGAATTAAACTTGAATATTTTCAAAAACCCCAAAAGACTTTTATAAGTCTTCGAACTCCTATTTGAAATACCCCCCCCCCCTAAACACCAACAAAAACAATACGATAGTAGTAACAAGAAGTGTAAAAAACGTTTTCTTTTAGCGACCAAAACGTCGTAACTATAGCCTTATTCAAGCCCAATGTAGTGACGAAAAAATTACTAATCACCTAATGACGAAATGTGACAAAGTTTGACAACCATTAATACAACTTTAGAATAGCCATGCTTGGGATTTATTTAATCGTTTTAATCAATACTTTGGATAAAAACCGGCACTCCTAAAGGCGAAGTTCAATAAAAGAGTACCCGAGAGTAATCTTTAAGCCTTTAAGGTTTAAACTCGATTGTTTTTTAGATCTCTGGAGCATACATTGATTGGATGTTTTTCAACGTGTTACCCTCAGGTTGGATTAGAAATGCTGTAGTTTTCCTTTAAATATCTGAATGGGGATTAATTCTCTGTTTGATTATATCGACGGAAGGGAAAACATTCGAAGCACGTTAACATGCAACCTGGATCCATCTCAAGAAACCTTGAAGTCTTACCCCATCACAACAATTCGGTGTTTTGACGTCCCTAATAAAAAAAAGCGAGGACGCCAAGCAATTTCCTCATTACCTTACAATATGTTGCCGTTGGGCGTAATAAATGTCGTAACTACAGCTTTATTCAAACTGTAGTTACGACATTTTGTACTTCAACGACGATTCGTGCCTTAAATCATAGTCACTTTCTATTTTCTTTGGTGCATTTTGAAGCGTAAACTATCATCCAAGTGCGTAACAGCCATTACGCTCAGCAGTGGTGTGATCACTGAAATTCTCACTTTCACAATTTTTCACAAATAATGAATATATTTATATCAATTGATATCAATTGATATACCATAACTTTGTGATCAAAACATCACATATTCAGTATATTCGATTTGTAGTTAAAGTGTTTTGGTCGCCAATCAACAATAGTATTCGGGGTAGACCTCTAAACCCATTTCAAAAACGAGCTTTGAACTTCATTTGGTTCTCTCCCTCTCGCATCTAATGTCTCCGGGGCTCATGCAAGCCCATTACATGGCGATGATTTTCAATGATTTAATCTAAGTTGCGTTTATGAAGATTCAAACATGTTGATTTGCTGAATTAGTTGTCATAATATTAAGCACGCGACTATCCTGTGCGCTTGTCATGCAAGTAGACCCATAAAATTTTACTCAACATTAGTAAACTGTTTGCATTAAATCTTATGAAATGAAGAGTTTATTTGTTTGTTTTCATTGAGGTAGGAACCTTAACATTTAATCACGCTGTATGAATCCGCTTCGCATATTCAAACAGTGCGATTAATATTTTAAGTTCCCGAAAACTTAATCACACTGTATGAATCCACTTCGCATATTCGTACAATGTGATCAATATTTTAGGTCCTAAAAACTTGATCACGCTGTTTGAATCCGCTTTGCATAGTCATACAGTGTGATTAAGTTTCCTATCTCAATTAAAACATAATCATCATCTGAATTTCTTACACGTCCTGGATTCACTTATAGGCTAATGTGCCTTTCACAGAAATAAAGGAATATCACCATTTCTTTTAATTTGAGTCCAAGCAAAACAGTTTTAAATCAACAAATACCTGCCTGTGGAATTGACGGATCATGCTGTCGATAGAAAAATAGTCGATTGATCGATCAAATTATTCATGATTCATTGTTCAGAAGTAAAACTTTAAATTCCTACATTTGAAATAAGCATATCTGTTGGTTAGGCGACTTAAACGTCCTAACTACATCTTATTGTAGCTTTAGTTATGCCTTTCTAGGTCGACAACCAACCATTTCGTTTCGTTGTTTAATGTTACTAACCATAGAATTTGCAAAATAGCGCCGTTTAATATCTAAGTCGTACTTCCTGCAGGAGATCAGTGGGCGTGGCCAGCGGTCAGCGTATTGGTCTTGGTAGCCATACATCATTTAAGAGATGAAGAGAATATTTTTTGTTTTCATGGAGGTATGAACCGAAAAAACTAATCACACTGTGTGCATACATTGTGTGATTAGGTTTTTCGGTTCATACTTCCATGAAAACAAAAAAATATTCTCTTCATTTCTTATGATTTAAAATCATCGAGCTAAAAAATCAAAATCTTTACAAATTTTGATACCTTTTTGTAGTGGACTATTTTCTACGGAAGCATACAGAATCGCTGCGTGCTCAAAATTTTATTCATGGAGTTATGAATATTTTTTTTTTTCGACCAACCAGAACGACCGTTTATGATAGACGCAACTAAAAACTAAATCAGCTATTTATAAAGACATTGTGTCTGGCATTTTCATTACATTCAGAGGAACAATTGGAAGGTTAGTTATGGACGCAAAATTGTCTATTTATGACGGCGGTTACGCTATTCAATTCATTCAAAATAGAATAGGTCAGCCGATGCCGAAATTGGATCCGAAACTATATTCGATATCAATAAATTCGATTTAAATTATGACAAATGTATTTCCATTACCAAATTTACCATCCAGATTTATTTATGCAGCAATCCTATCCGGGTGGAACGTCAAATGGTACATTGACTTAAAGCATAAATTGTTATATAACAAATAAAGTTTTTGTTTCTAATTTGTTATCGATACTTATCACTAGCCAATACTTAATGTCATTTTTTGTTCCATTGGTTTTTTGTTTCCCATCTGGTTAAGTCCTTATCCCTGAATAAAACAATTCCTCGATAAACATTCGCTAAAGATGACGGACTTCGGCTGTCAATCAAAGAGCCAACCTAACAATCAAATTATTCAGTTTAATTTCGTCTATCAAAAACGAGCGTTTTGATTGGTCGAAAAATATTATTCATGACTCCGTGAACAGAATTTTGATCTCGCAGTGGTTTTTTATGCTTCCGCACAAATTAGTTCTATACAAAAAAGTTTCAAAATTTGTGAAGCTTTTGCTTTTTTCGCTCGATGCTATTAAATTATAAGAAATAAACGGAATATTTTTTGTTTTCATGTAGGTATCAACCGATAGACCTAATCACACAATGTATGAATCCGCTTCGCGTATTCATACAGTGTGATTAGTTTTTTCGGTTAATACCTCCATGAAAACAAAAAAAAAAAAAAATATTCTCTCTATCTCTTAAATGGAACTTTGAACTTCAATAGTTGCACACCGACATTCTTGTAGCGTATTTCAGTTGGTTTGGCGACGTTAACGTCGTAGCTACAGCTTGAACAAGCCGTAGTTTCGACGTTTAGGTCGTCAACCAACCATTTCAACTTTTATTGTGCATGTTAACGGCAATAAATTTTGCAAAGTAACGCCGTTCAAGATCGAAGTGGAACTCCTTGTCGGAGCACAGTGTCCTCTACCAGCGGATAGAAAGCGGGGCTAGTGTTCCGTCTATTCAACGTATGCATGCGTTAAACAAAAGCAAAAGAAAACATAAAACGAGCAGCCGGGATAGCCACTAACCCATTTAGCTTTTGTTAGGTGTATCCATAATAGTTTCTGTCGTTTAGCCCATATGAGCAGCCCCCCCGAAGACTGTGAATTGAGACGAGGAATAGTGCAAGGATATACAACGAAACTACTGTGAGCCTAGTTCTTTATAGTGCTAAAACGTGAATAGCATTGTCTTTCAGGGCTTCGGTTAACCCTTTCCCGCACTATCCCTTAATTCTACACCCCTGTGATTTTATATTTGAGAAAATATTGCGGGTAAAAAAGAAATTGCTTTTATAAGCAATTTCTTTTTTTCCACAGTATTTTCTAACATATAGGTTGCTTACTTTTTAAATTGCAGTCATTTATAATTGTCGCCTGCAAGTTCTGTTTTAAATTGAACCAGTCTGATTTTTTTGAAAACAAAAAAGGGTTAAGAATCTCCGAAAGATAATTAGTTTATTAGATGGTCTATCCTGGAGCTTGAACCGGAAACCGAAAGGTTTAAAGTAGAATGCTCTACTAACCGTCCTAATGGCGATGGCAGTGCATTTAGAGTATTCTCGGAACACCCAAGGGAGTAGCTATCGACAGAGCGAATAAGGAAGATCCAGATCAGACTGGTTGGATGCATAGGCTAATGTGAATCTATGTGCAATTGTTTGGTATGCCGTGCACAGACGCAAAGACAATCAATAAATAATCATTTTGAATGTCTACCAATCGCAGCTGTCAATTAATGAAAACGACTAATCAAATCATTTATTTTGATTTGAAGTAGAATTTGGACTACGGCATTAGCTGCGATTAATTTTCAATCATTTTTGTTGGTTTGGCAACTTAAACGTCGTAGCTACAGCTTATGCGACGTTTAGGTCGCCAACCAATCATTCTATTTTTGTTACATGCTACTGGCCATAGGCCATAACTTATGCGAAATAACGTCGTTTAAAATCGATAATGAACTTCCTGTCGGAGTCGATTGTTAGGATTAACGGAGTTAGTGGACGGGACCAAAGATTGATTAGTTCAACAGAAAAAAAAGGGCCATAATAGTAGTGTAGTGTAGTTCGTGTTTCTATTTAAGTCTAAATGCTTCAATGTGAGTGATGTATTGGCTTTTAATTGTTATTTGAAATTTGTTTAACAATGTCACATACAGTTGTCAAATGATTCATTGAAATTCGCTTGGGTATAATTGCGATTCATTATTAAAAACCCTTGTTATGCTGAACCCGGAATATTCCGGTTTTGGCAGGTGATGTAGACCACGATCAGCCTGCACATAAGTGCAGTCTGATCTTGGTCTTCACCTCCTGTTTGTATTTTTCCTGCCAGAGTTGTTTATGAAGTTGATTTCTAAAAGAAATATTGATTTTTTTAACAACAAGTTCTATCAGTGCTTTCAGCCATTTGATATTGCAGCATTTCAGTGAGGTGATTAATGCAGCAAGGCAAGGGTTAAGGAACCACATTAACTATGCAACATGATTAAGGCTGTAGTATCGCGATTTGAAAAAATCGATTGACAAATCGAATCACTCAATTAGACCGGGAATGGATCCCGTTGTTTATGATAGAAATTTCTGTCGGTTTGGTGACTAAAACGTCGTAACTACAGTTAATTCAATATGTAGATACGCTGTTTAGGTAACCATTCAACCATTTCGTTTTTTATGCATGGTTCTAAGTATAAACTTTGGAAAAAACGTCTTTAATGCCCGACTCGAACCTCCCGTCAGAGGTCAATCCGTTGGACAAGTGGTCCCCTGATCAAGAACACCATTATCACTGAATTCAAATAGACTCTTTCCTCTATACGAAAGCTATTAATCAATGATTTTCGCTAGCCTTTTACTTTATTTAAAGTATATGACAAACGTTTCGACAAATTTTGAGAATCCCTGTTTGTTATTGTTTAATACGAGCAGGGGTACATTTACTCATCGGACGATAAGGAAATAAAAAGAACTTGTAAAACAGGAACCCAATTTCGTCAATAATGTAGGTAGCTACATTTTCTCGACACTTCCTGAGGAACTAAATATGCGAGGAGATTGGGTGATGCGCAAAATGGACTTTAACCTTTATAATGCTGAGCCCGGACTATTCCGGTTTTGGCAGGAGATGTAGACCAAGATCAGCCTGCACATTAGTGAAGTCTGATCTTGGTCTACACCCCCTGATTGTAATGTTCCTGCCAGAATCGTTTATGAACTTGATTTCTAAAAGAAATATTGATTTTTAATAACAAGTTCTATCAGTGCTTTCAGCCCTTTGATTTTATGGTAATTCGGTGAGGTGATTTATACAGCATGACAAGGGTTAAGTATCATATGTGTTTTGGAAAAAAAAACATGGAAGTAAAACAGTCTAGTAATTCGTGCAAATAGTCACGTTTTTATTGTATTGTACTTGTAAATGGGTGCAACGAACAAGGCGTCCTTTGACACTTGTCGATGCTTTTAACGAACTATTAACTTTTGAGAACGGATGCACTAGAAAATGTATTCTTAAGGTTTTATTACATATATTGCATATAAATTAAACTAAGGTGAAAAGAGTTCCAGTCTTCACAATATACACTTATTGGAACAGCTTTGAAATGAAGATAAACAAAACACTTCTCGTTAATTTGCTGTGTTTGAGCTTGAAACATACATAAATAAAAACCAGCCAGTTTTACCTTGGCGACCCATTCGTGTGTACCCAATATAATTTAAACATACACTCTGAAGTCAGGCAACAAGCAATTTAGCGATTCTCCCGAGAGTTTTAACTAATGACTAGTTACCCCCCAGGGTAGGTTTTCATTCGTTTAGCAAAGGTTGTAACGGCTCCTGTAGGCCTGGTCATATCTTTGAACGCAATTATCAAATCGACAATTGAGAGATTGTCCTCGTACAAAGTATCTCGTTAATGAATTGGTTTTGTTGACTCCAGGCGACGCTTACTTTGACCAGGTCTGCATGTTGTGACGTTAAACCAACCACGTCTGTGATGATAAAAAGTATGGTCATACCTATAAATCTAAAGCTCTTCCTTTAACAAGTTGATTATTTATCGAGTGAAATAACACAAAATTTGATGTATAAATGTTGGAGGTCAAAAGTCACTTCCTGTGTAAATGATCGATTTGATTGGTCAACCGATTGTTCATTTGAAAGGGACAATATCGGTTGTACAAGAATAGATGTCAACTTAATACACCTTGGAAGCACTTTCAGATGGGTGTATTCAATTCATGGTTTAGTGTCATAACTTGACACTCGGTTAAATCAAAGTACTGAAATTACTGTAAGCTAGCAAAGCTGGTTTTGTGAAGCAATCTTCTTTGTTAAAGAAAATGATGCAAAGTAACCAAGGAGTTGCCGCATGACGCAATCTTAGACTGGTTCAAATTGAAAGAAGGTGCAACTTCAATTTCAAGTTGGTTGAATTTAGAAAATCTTTCCCTTTTTGGGGAGAAAGGATTATGGACAATGAAGAAATTGCTCCTTACAAGCAATTTCTTCATTGCCCACAATGTTTTTCGAGTTGTTTTTTTTAGATGCTGAAAAAGCGAATTTGAGGAAATACATGAGAACTACTTTTTATGGCGTATGTATTCAATCGATTTAGTGGTTAAGCCTCCAGTGGCAGTTTGCACTCGATGAACTTTGAGAAGACCTCATAATTTTGTCCGTTAACTTTAACTATCAGATCTGACGCTTTGCTAGCTAAAAAGAAAAAGAAAAGGTTTTTCAATTACTATCGAAAAACTATTCGGTAATTAGACATACCCACCCCTTTAGCTACGGGCCTAAATTTCAAGGCGTAAATTAGCGATCAAGGTTTTATTCCAGATTTATTTCAGCGTTATGGGAAAAATTGACGCTGGCAACGTCCTCTGACTTCCAATAAAACAGTTCGACTGCGATATCAAACGTTTAAGTTTATAAAATATATGGTCAGTTAGATAAAGCATAAACTAGCTCGAATACTAACTAATAAGCTGTCGGTACGGCTCTGTCGGAAGTTAACATGTCCCTTCCTGTCCAAATAAACGGTTTAAATGGCCAAGCAAATTATTCACTAATAGAGGCGATCCGTCAATTCGTGTAATAAACAAAAATAAATAATTTTAATCGGTTAATTTCATTTATCTATATATATCATATATGTCTTGATTGTCGCCCTTTTGTCCGATTGGTCATAATTCTGCATTCAGGAGTGTCTATTTTCCTATCATCGGAATAGATAACAATGAGTTTTATCTAATTAATCAGAAAATCAATTATCGTTGTCCTCATCTGTAACCGCAGAAGTTTCGTCAGTTTTTGTTTGTTCAGGACCATTAAGTATTGATTCATCTTCGTGACTAGTACAGTCGTCCAAATCATGAGGACTGTCACCTGGCGACGTCACGTCCGGTGGTATATCAGCTTCCGATATGATCTATAATTAGAAAATGATTTTTAAAGTTATTTCGTTTAAAACAAATATTTTAGGCATACTTTCAGAAAAGACCTTATAGTACATCCACACAGAAAAAAAGAAAAAAAAGAGAGAAACTATTCCGATTTTTTTTTCAAAAAAATATTTTTGAAACGGTAGAAACTTTTATTTTTTCCACTATATATGCAGAAGGTTAGCTTGACCGCATCAAAAATTGGTCATTTAAGAGATGAAGAGAATATTTTTTTGTTTTCATGGAGGTAAGAAAAAAAATCACACCGTATGAATTCGCGAAGCAGATTCACACATACGTGTGATTAGGTTTTTCGGTTCATACCTCTACGAAAAAAAAATATTCTCTTCATTCCTATGATTCAATAGCATCGAGCGAAAACAGTAAAAACTTTACAAATTTTGATACATTTTTGTATGAAACTATTTTGTGCGGAAGCATACGAAATTGCTACGTGCTGAAAATTCTTTTCAAGGGGATATGAACAAATTTATTGACCAATGAGAACGCCCGTTTTTTGAAAAATAAAATTCAAATTATAGCTCTATCAAACAAAAATGATGTATAACATTATTCGTTACAAATGAGTACCTTTTCTCTATACTTCAAACGAAGTTGGTGTTGTAAAGAAACATACTCGTTTATTGGACAATAACTTTTCTATGACAAATTGACCCACTCACACACAATCCCTCGTTTTTACGCCCCTTAAAAGTGACATCTAGGTAAACCTTGTGTGTAAAGAAGAAATAACTTTCTTTTTTCTCGATAGATTTCTGGTATTTTTTTCTCAATATAAATGATCTTTGATCTGTCGTCAAAAAATCGGTTTTTTTTTATATTATTTTGGACAAGTCAAAAACTTTGGTCGTTTAATAACGAGTTCAGTCTTTCCCGTTCAATCCCTGGTTTTTACGTCCCTGTGATTTTATAATTGAGAAAACATTGTAACAAGCAATTTCTTCTTTTATCACAATGTTTTCTACCCTGCTGAATGGTTAATTTTCAATTTATATCCACTTTAAATTTTTGTCTGCAAAGCCTTTGAATTTTGACAGGTCTAATTTTTTGCAAAACAGGAAAGGATTAACCCATTCCAACACAAGCCCTCCTTTTTACGCCCCTCAAGAAAAAAACTTTGGAAAACATTGTAGACATTGAAGAAATTGCTTGTTTCAAGCAATTTCTTCGATGTCCACAATGTTTTCTACCACAAAAGACAAAGAATTTTGGAATTGCATCAAACTAAAATTGTCGTCTGCATCCTCTTTCAATTTGGACCAGTCAAAAATTCTCTTGTGTGGGAATGGGTTAAATGAAGCTAAAATTCTGTTATGATGAAATTTTTATTCAGTTAACGTTTTTGTGTTTGTGTCTCTCTAAGTTAACCCTTAACCAGAAGACAAAATGTCAGATTGGTTCAAATTGAAAGAGGTTGCAGACGACAATGCAAATTGTGTGTAAACAGAGAAATAACCTGCTTGTAATGTAGAAAACATTGTGGTGAAAGAAGAAATTTATTGTGACAAGTAATTCTTCTTTTACCACATATTCTCCTCTTGTATGAAATTCTTTTTATCGTGAAAACAAGAAAATTATACAGCAAATCGATGGGTCATCGCGGACAGTTGTACCTTCTTATATGTATCTAGGAACTAACAACTGTTTCGAGCCGACCTATCGGAATGGGTAGATGGAAATTAACTGTTAAAATTCATTTAGAAAGAAGTAAACATCATATACTGATGGTTCGTTTGATAGATTTGTTTAGAAATACCAACCGTACATATCTCTCTATAGATATCTTTACTCTTAATCTTTGCGGTTACTTCAGTTCCCTTTTCAGCATGTGAAATACCCTTCCAGACTCTGTCCTTTACATGTACAGGTATCATATACATATTTATAAATCAACGTTGTTCTACCAAAACCTCGTAACTACAGCTTATTCTAAGCTGTAGTTACGAGCTTTTGGTAGAACACCGTCGAAATTACTTTGACAATCTCTTGTCCAAGATGTTTATTTTTTACAAGTTTCGAGTCCATGCGAACGTTAAATATTAGAATTTAAAATTCTAAGGGACCATTACTGTTTTTTTATTGTCTGTGACGTAGTATCAGGGAAAACATTGTTCAAAAGAAGAAATTGCTCTCTGGACAAGGAGATCGATCGTATCCAGCAGAGGTCAACCAGATAAGATATTCCGAGAATGGACATCAAATAATGTGAAATCACTAATCTTAATTAACCCATTACCAGGCGACAAAATTTATGACTGATTTAAATCGAAAGAAGTTGAAGACGACATTTTCATTGCGCTAGAATTTGAAAATAGGAGCCAAATAGGGTGTCAGTAATTTCTTCATTTTCCACAAGGCTATAAAAAATTCTTGAGGGCGTCAAAAATGTAATTGTGTGGGAATAGGTTAAGAAAGTTAATCACATGACTAGTTTCACACATTTTGGAAGAATTGTCTTTCGCTAGACAGGTAATTTAATTTTGTTTTTTATTAGTTTATTTCATTTTTTTTTCATTTATTTATTTTCATTTCTTTCTCTTTTTTCAATTATTCAATTAATTGATGATTTATTCATCTATTAATTGCTTGTATGTTTGTGAATTTTCTTTTCGTTTCTTGAGAAAGAGGCCGGGATAAAGAAAAATACAATGACGTAAGTATAACTTTATAGTGTTATTCGCCGATTATTCGCTCAAATTACGAACTTAGACTTCAGGGACACAAGTCGGCAGATAGAGATGGTCGATTGTTCAATTTAACCCATTACCAGACAACAAAAGTTTAGACAGATCCAAATTCAAATAATTTTCAAACGACAATTGTCAGTTCATGGAACTTAAAAAAAAAAAAAAAAAAAAAAATGTGGGAATTAAAGAAAATTCTTACTACGAGCATTTTCTTAAATCAATAAATGTTTATCACAATGATTTCCAAAGCTTTGAGCTCGAGGGGTGCAAAAAAGAGGGATAATGTGGGAATGGGTTAAAGGGACATTTAAAACACGCTGGTGATCTCTTTATTCGCAAACTGAGCATTTGTGTACCGTACTGTGACATGTTAACCCATTTCCACACAACCCCACTTTTTAAAGCCCATGAATAAACCTTTCAAAATTTGAAAACATTGTGGGAAAAATAAAGAAATTGCTTGTTGCAAGCAATTTTCTCCTTTTCCACAATGTTAATTTCCGCAAAGGAGTATTTTCCTAATTCTGTCAACTTATTATTGTCGTCTGCACCTTCTTTCAATTTGAACCAGTCAAAAATCGTGTCGTTTGGTAATTGGTTAACCACCTACCTGAACCCTAGATACACAGACCGGGTGTGTTGGAATGGCCGACTGAACACTCTTAAGGGGCATCCATATGACTTCTTCCTCGCTGTCATCCGAGAGAAATTCCGTTTCAGATTCTGAGCTGAAAACGAAATTTATCACTCGTAGAAATGCCACCCAGTGTCTGATGAGAACTTGCTCGGATAGAACAAGCTTGCTGTACACACGTGACATACAAGGTAGGTGACGGGTAGGGTCTCGAAATTACACTTGTTAACTAATTTTAGGCATTTGATGCCATAACCCATACCCTCTCAATAACGCTTTTTGACGGCCATACATAAGACAATTTGGAAGACATTGTGTAAAACTAAGAAATTTCTTGAAACAAGGAATTTCTCTATTTCCAACAATATTTTCTACCCAGAAAGTTAAAAATTAAAAAAAAAAAAAAAAAAGATAAAAAATTCATAAACTTTATTTTATCGTTTGTAATTCCTATCAATTTTGACCAGTCTAGAATTTTGCCGCCTGGGAATGAGTTAAGACGATAGTTTTCTAAAAGTGTTTTCATATTCTTGAAAATGTAAACGTCTTGAATTAGAATAAACCAAGAGGAATGTATTGTATAAGCATCATAACTTTCTCTATCAGTTCCATTTTTGTTTATTTATTTTTATACTTATCTTCAAATGGCCACAAATTAAAGAGAGAAAGAAAAAACTAAACAAAATAAAACAAAACAAAACAAAAACTGCCAGGCTTGAAAATTAGACACTAGCTTGAATCAAGTATCATATGACGGTTAATTTGTCTTATTATTTTAAAATGCTTTCTTTTTATTTTTAAAATGGCGACCATTTAAGGAAATGAAGGTCAGGCTTAGATATTAGACGCCATATGTCGGGAAATTCAAGAAATTTGGTAGATATGTTAATTAGGAATCGTCGATAAAATAATAATAGTAATAGTAATAAAAAAATTAAAATAAAAAACATAAAAATGGTTGCTATAATCAAGATGACTTTCAAAATTGGAAAAAAGGGACTGGGCTAAGATTCAAGAAACTATTTCATAAACTTTTATAAAACATTCTGGATATATTCATGATTAGTCAACGATTGACCCATTCCCAAAACAATTTCGCATTTTTTTTGTCCTTTTAGAAAATAGTTCGCGACAATAATGCGGAAAATGCAGAAATTCCTTTCTGCATTTTACACATTGTTATCTACCAAGAATGCATGAGATAATTGGAATCCTATTAACTTAAATTGTCGTCTGCAACTTCTTTGTATCTGGACCAGTCTAAAATTTTGTCGTCTGGGAATGGGTTAATGTTTTAAGATTAATAATCGGCATCAATTTCGAAATATAGACAACTATGTCGTAATATATAAATTGATAAAAATGTTTATAACGTATGTTGTCTTGAGACGTTATTTCGTCAAAAAGTTTGTAGGCCAACAGGCGAAAATCATGATTACCACGAGATAGGTCAATGTCTGTGAAACAAAAATGGCACGAACAGAAATTTTATAGGAGTATACTCTTGATGCTTGCCTTTGACAAATTTAGACGACATTGACCTATATATCGAATATGACCTGTCTGAAATAGCACTCAACTGGCAAGCAAATGTCAGTCATGTTTGCTTAACTTTGAAAATTGATTGAATGGGGTTTAATGACGACAGTCATATCGCGCCGGCTGGAGCACATAACGATGGATTCCTGGTATTTCTCACACCAATACTACCACTACATTTCTTCCGAGACTCCAGCCACATTCCATTTAGGCTTACGATCATCCACCCATTGGCGGGAGATAAATTGAGGAAAGGATATTTGCCGCGACCGGGGATCGAACCCGGAACCCCATGACTAAGAGTCCTATGCGCTACCACTGCGTCATGCCCACGGTCTCTTTGCTATTTGGGGAAGATAATAAAGGATAAGTGTTGAACTATGACCCTGGCAATGAACATATGACCTTTAAGATGATTTTTATTTCAGAACCTTCTTACCCAGCAACGGCATAGTCGCAAAATATTGTAATGAACGAAGAGAATATTTTTGTTTTCATTTAGGTAATAATCTGAAGACTTTATCACACTGTATGAATACGCAAAGTGGAATCATATGATATTGTGATAAAGTTTTTAGGTTCAAATCTCAATAAAAACAAAACAATATTCTCTTTATTTCTTACAATTTAGCGCCATCAAGCAAATCACTGAACCATATGAACGCCCATTGTTTATTGTTGACGAGCACCAACAAAAATACATACCAAATATGAACAGTATCACTTATATACCGTCGTTGGGCGAGCAAAATGTCGTAACTACAGCTTTACAATGGTTGCACAAAACATGCTCCCGATCTCTTAACGAGACATAAACAGAGGGTAACATTTGATCCTTTCACCTGCCCTTCACTGGACTGCCAAGTCGTCGGTCTCTTTCTATCTATCACTTACCTCAGTAAACATTCCGTATCCTCCCGTGACAGTTTTCGACGTTTGCCTTTCTTTTTCTGTACAGATCTTTGTATTAGTATCTACAAGCGTTAAGGCAAGCTAAAGTCGATCGTAAAAGACACTCTAAATCTTTAGACCATGAGCTCGAGTTTACTCCCAACAAATATTAAATTTTGACAAAAGTCATCGGAACATGTGTCATTTGATTCTCACCAATGCATCTCATTAGTCATAACGTCGTTCGGCGAGTAAAATGTCGTAACTACAGCTTTATTGAAGATGTAGTTACGACATTTAGATCGCCCAACGACGATTCGTGGCTTGTTAAACGACTCCAATATTATAATGACATGAACTATAAGTGACGCGTCTGCATTGGAAGCCAAATTGATAGCTCGAGTTCAATGTAATGTTAGCACTGGAGTAAGATATGACAGATTTCATAGGGTACTAATCATCGTTGGACAAGAACCAAAATGTTTTTACTACAGCTTGAATAAAGCTGTAGTTACGATATTTACTCGCCCAACCACGTAGTGACTATAACTTAGGGTACTGTTATTCTTTTGAAAATCATTCTTTCATTCAGTATGTGTGGATATTGCTTGAATACCTCGACACAGAAACTGGCTTATATTTTGTGAAACTAAAAAAAAATAAAAAATATTGAGATTAATTCGTAAAATAAGCAATTTCTCCTTTTGCCACAATGATATATCAAAGTTTCATTAGGTAGGATTGGATGGGTATGGAGTTTTCATATTGTTTATTTCAACAGTACATATATTTACAGAATGCTTTGATGCGCATAAAGTCGCAACTACAGTTTCAATAGGGTTGTGATTGTGATGTTTTGGTTGCTCAGAATAGGCGTTTTGTTATGGTTTGGTTATTTTCAGTAAAAGACTTTATCTCCTTTTCCCTTAATATTTCAGTTCTACAGTTATAAAATTGACAACGCCCCTCCCCCTTTTATGTATTATTATTCATTTATTTTATTTATTTATTTATTTATTTTCTCTCTAATAAATTTCCATTCATTGTGAGATATATACGCCAAAACTTTGACATCATTTAAATACGGGAGAATGAGAGTAACGTCTTGATGTTGCTTGTACATTGCCTGGTTATTATTATTATTTTGTATCTCCAGTTAGCTATTTTGAATGTTGATGTCTATAGAAAATGGATGTTACATAGTGTAAAAATATACTATCAATTCTGAAGAAGGCATTAGCCGAAAATCAATTAAAAAGAGTTATATTGAACATTGTTTTATATTAATTCCCTGCCGTTTGGAATACTTTGTATCATTGCAGTACATAATAGTCTTGTTCAACTGATATAACTATTTAGTTGTTGTTTTTTATATATGATTGTACACAAATTTCTGTGGTTCATTAACATAAATGAAGTACTTTTCTAACGGCTTCAAATTCTTAAAACTAAAGCTATTTTTTCTTATAACTCAAGCTATTTCTTTCTACAGAATTCATTAGCAGGTCAAATTTTAGTGGATTTTAGGTAATTTGACGATAAGTAAAATCCTCTTTCGGATTTTTGTTGAATAAAAACTTGGTCATCTAAGAGTAGATGTGGGTTAACGTTCAATTTTAAAAGTTGTTGAATAACGAGTATATAGTTCACTCAATTATATCTCATTTTACACCAAATTTTCTAGGAACCGATAATAACTGCTTTATCATACCGGTTACTAAAAGGCCAGTTGACCCTTTTCCACTTTTTTTCGAAATTCTAGACACGTCCAATTTTAATACGTTGCAGACGATAATTAAAATAGTGCAATTTGAAATGAACCTATCCTATATATGAAAGAAAATAAGATGAGAAAAGAAGAAATTGCTTGTCACAAGCATTTTATCCCCTTTTTTTCACATTATTTACCTAAGTATAAACTCACATGGGTGTAAAATCGAGGGATTGTGAAGGAAAGGTTTAAGAGACGTAATTAGAATCTCAACCTGCTTTCTCCCTCACTCCCATTTAATCCTTTCCTGTTTTATGAAATTTTAGACTGGTCCAATTTGAAAGAGGTTGCAGACGACAAAGAAAAATGCATGCAATTTGAAATCTGACCATTCGATGTGGTAGAAAATATTGTGGGAAAAGGAGAAATTGCCACAATGTTTTCTCAAGTATAAAATCACAGGAACGTAAAATTCCGGGTTTGTCCAGGAAAGGGTTAATCGATATTCATTTGAATTCACGGATCGCCACTGTAAGTAAAAAGAGTCGGTTGACCAATAAAATCATTCATTTAGACCGGAATAAAACTCCGAACTATAATATTTAAGTAAAATATTTTGGTAAGTTAGGTAACTTCTCCCGTTCTCACACAACAATAATTTCACATTCCTCAAGAAAACATTGTGGATCATGAAGAAATTGCTTGCAACAAGCAATCCCTTCATTTTCCACATTGTTTACTACCTAGAAAGTCGAAAAATTCTGAAATTTTATAAACTTTAAGTTGTCGTCTGCAACTCCTTTCATACTCGGCCAGTCTAAAATTTTGTTGTCTGGTAATGGCTTTAACTCGTATCTCAAGCTTATTTAACTGTAGTTAGGGCCTTTAGGTCATCAGCCAACGATTTGCATTTTGTGTTATGTACCTGATCTTGAAGTATGAATATAAACTCATTCCGACCTTATGACGCTTTTTGACGCTCTAAAGATTTTTTTTTTTTTTAAATTATGAAAAATGGAGAAATTACTGCATTATTCATAATGTTTTATACTCCAAATACAGAGGTTTTTAAGACTCAAAGAGCTAAACACTGTCGTCTGCAACATCTTTGAATTTGGACCAGTCTTAAATTTTGTCGTCTTG
This sequence comes from Fragum fragum, assembly GCA_946902895.1. Taxonomy (NCBI): domain Eukaryota; kingdom Metazoa; phylum Mollusca; class Bivalvia; order Cardiida; family Cardiidae; genus Fragum; species Fragum fragum. The sequence goes on along the minus strand of OX336378.1, from coordinate 34,775,236 downwards.
TAATTTGTTTACGTCATTTGATGTAACTCGGCCGAACTACCGTGTCACAGGTCAGGGGGCGTGGCCAGCGATCCGTCAACTGTCTAAGGCTTAGTTAATAAACAGCGAGATGTGCAGACAATTCAAATCAACATTTTCTATCAAAAACTCCAAAGCTCTTAATTTAGGAGTAATATGAAAAGATACTTTAACCATTTCTTTGTCGAATACTGGTTTTGAAGACCCTGTGATTTATGCTTGAAATAACATTATGGAAAAATAAGAAATTTATGATAACTAGCAATTTCCACAATTATTTTCTTCCCTACTGAATGACTAATTTTAAAATGAAATCAACTTTAAATTGTAATATGCAAAACCTTTAAAGTTTTACTAGTTTGAAATTTTGAAATACAGTAAAGGGGTAATTATCACTATATAATTAGTTAAGCAATTCAGAAACGCAATCGCCAAACAAAAAGGATACGCCAATATTAAGTCCAATCGACACCAATCTGAAAAAGAAACAAAATGTGTTTGTTAATCCATTCCGACACAATCCCGATTTCTAACACCCTCTAGAAATACTTTGAAAGCATTTTGAAAAATGAATAAATTAGTTGCAACAAGCAATGTCTTCATTACCAGGTTCTACAATATTGTGCTCTACCAAAGACAAAGATTTTTAAGATTTATTCATCTTAAAACTGACATTTTTTTTGCTGTGTTGGAATGGCTTAAACATTCATTCTCTTAATTACTATCATTTGACTTAAATATCGATGGGTCAACGCGAAAAAGTTGTAACTGCCCAAAAATATGTATGCAGTTACAACTGTTTCGTGCTGACCCATCGATATATGCTTTAGTCACTGAAGGACGACCCGGACTTATGAACATAAAATTACCACCACAAAGATTTTAAAGCCATAATATACACTTGAGATTAAACGTATACTTTTGTTCATTGTCCTTTCCTCTTCCAATAATTGGTAGAAAGACGACAAAATTATAGACTGGCAAAATATTAATATACGTTACAGACAAAAACTTGAATCCTAAATATCTTTGTCTTTTTTCTGCATTTTCCTCATTGTGTCTAATAATTTTTTGGGTTCTTTTATCGGCAAATTGCGCTATTCTTGGGGAATATATTTAAATGCATTCATGGAATTGGAATTGTCCAAATATTTCGTACATACATAAAGAAAGGACAAGTAGGCGTCTAGCACGTTAAGTTATTTGTACTCTCTGGTCATATACAGAAAATTTCAGGCAGTATCATTTATCTAAAAATCGACTCTAATAAGGCTGAACATCTTCATAGGCTGATCTGAGTCTTTGGTTGGAGCACATGTGTTATTGTTTGCGCACATGTTTTAATGTTAGCGTACATGTATTATTGTTGGAAATACATGCGCACGTTCATTTTTTATAGTGGTCATTACTTCTCATTGATTGATTGATTGTATGGGTAAAAAGTCACTTTCACCAGTATTTCTGTTATACTGCGGCGACTGATACACCAAAATATGGTTTCCCGTCATAACTAACACAAGCGCAAACACAAATAAATGTCGGGAAAAAAGTTGTTATTCTAGACGAGGTACGATCTCTTGATTGAGTGTACAGAACACTACCGATTGAGCTGACCGGTCAAGGTCAGGTTATTTCACAAATTGACGGATCGCTGACCACGCCCACTGGCTCCATATTAAATGGAGATATTTTGCAAAATTTATGGTCTTAACCCTTTCCTGTACAATCACTGGTTTTTACGTCCTTGTGATTTTATACTTGAGAAAACATTGCGGAAAAAGGAGAAATTGCTTGTATCAAGCAATTTCTCCTTTTCCCACAATATTTTCTACCATATAGGATGGTCAGATTTCAAAGTGCATGCATTTTTCATTGTCGTCTGCAACCTCTTTCAAATTGGACCAGTCTAAAATTTCATAAAACAGGAAAGGGTTAAACAAGTACCAGAAATGTACAATACGTTGGTTAGCGACGTTAACGTCAGAACTGTAGCTTATTCGATCTAAGCGGATGTTTAAGTCGCCAAACCCTCCATTTCCGGTCTACAAGTATGATTGGATTGGTCAATAGATGTTTTGATTGACAGCTGTGATCCGGCAGTTAACCTTATACGCGACATTTCAAACAATACCCACCGCATGATCGCATGTTAAAACGCGTATGTCCCGTTATGTTAAAGAGCTCATGTTTTAATTCGAAAATCAACTAGCGTCGCAGAAAATGTGATCTCCGTCAATCTGCGAAGAACGCACAGACTTTTGGAGGTCAATACTTTACGCTCTTCCAGACGATCCTCTTTTGCTTGACAGGTCATTTTTCATCTATTGAACTTGAATTGGTTGTTTTTTTTATAGTTTTGCAAAACGGTTCGGGTTCATCAAAAGGTTAATGTTAGGGAAAACAATCGACAAAATGTGCTTATAATGAATAATAAGATATTTAATCCAGACAGTTTAAAGGGACATTGACGCAATATTTGGCAATATCATTTTTTTCAAATTCACTCTCAATTAACAGACATGATACGAAATTGTTTTAATATCAGTGAAAACACACTGGAATTGCGGTCAATGACGCACGGACATATGACACGGTATGCGAGGTCGGACCGTGGAAATTTTCCAGGAATTGTAAAAAAATATATCAAAAAAATGATTGAATTAAACAGAGGTCAATCAGACGTGGTACAGTAAATCTTGTACAGTACAGTAAAGCGATCCCTCATGGGACGTCTGAAAAGTTGTAGCTTATGAGAACGGTCTCTAAAACACATTTTTGTTAAATATGTGAAAGACTGATTCGATTTCATACATAACCGAATTCCCGCTAAATCCTATTGTGTGGCATTCATTTGAATCGTCATTCGACGATTGTTTAGACGAATCATTAGACGATTCTAATGAGTTCCAACAGCATTGGATTTAAGCATGATATGTTTTTTATGTTTACACAAGGTAATGCAGCCAAACTTGACTTTAACAATCATTTCACAATCTTATATGAGTATTTTATTACGAGAGCCGTTTTGAATCGGCTACGAAAATCAGTTTGTGGCTCGAAAAAATAATCCATATATGTGTACATGTATTGATGCTCTTGCTTTCAAAAAAGGCCCGTAGGAAACCTTAACCTTTTCCAGTTTAATCCATGTTTTTTACGTCTCTGTGCTTTTATACTTTAGAAAGCATTGTGGGGAAAGGAGATATTGCTTGCAACAAGCAATTTCTTATTTTCCTCTAAACTAAGCCCTTCCCAAGCCAACAACTACAAAGTTCCATTAAAGTTGGCTGTGATAATTTTTGTTCTCTTTACCCTGTCCTGTACAAACCCGGGATTATTACGCTTCAGTGATTTTATACTTGAGAAAACATTGTGGAAATTGGAGAAATTGCTTGTTACATGCAATTTCTCCTTTTTTCCACAAAATTTTCTACCATTTAGGATAGCTTCATTTCAAATTGCATTCAATTTCCATTGTCTTCTGAGGGGCCTAACTGCCATATTGTGTACTGGGTATATCTAGTTTATCTCATTCCTCGATGGGTTTATTAGTCCTATGATAAGCGATCGACATTTTTTTACATTTATGTAACAGCCCTTTTCACGCGTCACCGTGCGCAAATAAAATGCATTACCTTGGAATGCTCCAGGGTGAGGTTCGTATATGGTCAAAGATGGTTTTATTCTGTACGAACACACTGGATACATAGACACACTCTGACAGTATTCTAATGATATATGTCACGAACAGACTCACGCTGGACTCCACAGTTATATACTGAAATACATGCGAAATCAAAGTACTGAAAAGTACTGTTAGCTAGCAAAGCATTGTTTTATTCAGCAAACGTTATCATATTCAAGAAACGTGGTTTAAGTAACCAAGGAGTTAACCCATTCCCACACAACCCCCCTTTTTACGCCCCTTAAGAACATAGTTGTGAAAAACAATGTGGAAAATGAAGAAATTGCTTGTTACTTCAGAATTTTCAACAATTTGAAATTGTTGTCTGTAACTTCTTTGAAGACTCTGATTAGATTCATTTAAACATGACGTGCTTGAGTGAGCGAAAAAATACCTAGGAGGTGAACTTGTGTGCAGAATTTGCAATATTCCTTAAATATATAAGAACATGTTCTTTTTATGGCGTAGGTATTTAACGGATTTAGTGGATAAACCTACAGGGGCAGTTTGCACTCGTTGAACTTTGAGGCGACCTCAAAATGTTGTCAATTAACTTAAGCTATCGAAGATGGAGCTTTGCTAGCTAAAAAGTTAAACTTGAATAAGAATTCTAAATGAACTACGAATTTACATAGTCTTACTCAATACCGCATAAAAGCGCTCCAGGAAATAAGTAATGAGTAACATTGTGACAAAAAGGAGAAATTTCTTTTTAAAAGTAATGTTTCCTTTTCTCACAATATTTCCTTCCCTTGTTGCTTTTGTCTATTAATTAAAATACTCTTTGAAATGTTTTATTCTATAAGAGCAAACTAGATACATAGACCTACTCTGAAATGTGAACAAAGCTAAACTTGAATAAGAATTCTAAACCTACTACCAAACAGCAGTTTATCTTAACCAATTCTCACACAATCCCGCATTTTGACCCCTATTAGATAATAAGTAATGACAAACATTGTTATGAATGGAAAGATTGATTGTTACAAACAATTTCTTCTTTTCTAAAACTGTTTTCTACCATTTATTTCCCTTATTTTTCAACTGAATGAATTTTGAAATATCTTCTTGAATCAATTTGGGTTTCGATATTTTTAAAATTTTGTAGTCTGGTTATAGGTTAACACTTGTCACGCTGATCTCAAAATATTCCCGCTTTGACAGTTGCCTTTGGAAGGTGTATAGACTAAGATCAGCCTGCACAGATGTGCAGTCGGATCTTAGTCTACACTAACTGCTTATTGTTGTTATTGTAAAAGAAATCCTTGAATACAAGATCGATCTTACTCTGTCAAAGTTTTCAAATATAGTAAAAAGAGGAAACATTTTCAGCAGGACAGCGTTATGCACTAACGCAATGGATATAAACGTATCAATATGAGATACTTGGGGATGGGAGGTAACAAATAAAAACTTTCAGCAAGCGATGTAATTGTTGTATTTCTTTGTAGTAGAAATTAGATATGCATGTGATTCATTCACTGTATTTCCCGGAGGAATCTTTTAATTGCAAATAAAAATATATTCATATTTACTGGCACTGTATTAATTTTCCATTGTTATTGCCTTACTCCATGCTATTATGTTTACTTGTCAGTTTTCAAAGTCAAGTTAAGAAACACACGAACCACTATATGAAGCACTGGCATAGCTGATTTTGGGTAGGTTAAGGAGCACTTATAGAATCAAGAAAACATGATCATTGATTTAGGACAATTGACGTATCCAGATGTCAATCAAAGAATCGATCCACCAATCAAATAATTCATTAAGACCGCGAGTGAATTTTGAACTTATAATTTGGCTGACATTAAATACAGCATTTTTGTTGGTGACTTAGATATCGTATCTGCACCTTATTCGAGCTGTAATTACAATAGGTCGCAAACCAACCATTATTCTGTTTTGTTAGATGCTACAGACTATGAACTTTGCAAAGTTACACCGTTTTATATCTAATTGGAACACCCTGTCTGTGTATAGTTGGCGTGGCCAGCGATCCTTCAACTGCTTTATGAAGTACAGTACAGCACACCAGATTAACCCTTGTCATGCTGATCCCGGAATATTCCGGTTTTGGCAGGAGGTGTAGACTAAGATCAGACTGCTTGATGAAGTACATTACAGCACATCAGATTAACCCTTGTCATGCTGATCCCGGGATATTCCGGTTTTGGCAGCAGGTGTTGGCTGATCTTAGTCTATACCTCCTGCTTGTACTTTTCCTGTCATAGTTGTTTATGAAGTTTATTTCTAAAAGAAATTGTTTATTTCTGAACAACAAGTTCAATCAGTGCTTTCAACCCTTTGATTTGACAGCAATTCAGTAAGGTTATTTATGCAGCATGACAAGGGTTAAGATCTAAACAAACATCCAGTTGCATGAGGAACTAATGGGCATTGTGTGGGCAAAGAATTAAAGATCAATATTTACAAACGTGGTTTGGCAAAATTTCGCAACAGCCAAAATTAGACTATTACAAATTATTTAAAACTGATTTCAAATTTGAAAAATATCTAGAAGTATTGAAAAATGATAAACAGCGATGTGACATGATTAGATTTCGATTAAGCTCACATAGTCTTAATATAGAAACAGGCAGATACGAAAGAATTGAGAGACCTGAAAGAATATGTAAATGCTGTTCCCAAAATATGTGCGAATCAGAATACCATTTTCTGCTGTGCTGCCCGGCTTATTCTGATCTCAGACGTAAGTATGAGATCAGAGCAAGCTGGCCAAGCATAGCGAAATTTAATTCATTAATGATGTCGGAAAATCCTGTAACTATCAAACGAGTTTCTGCTTTTATCAACCATGCGTTCAAAAAAAGAAATGATATTATAAATTCTGATGCTGCTTCTTAAAATAATGTATATCCAATTACTTTCTATTTGAAATGCCTTGTAATAATATTTTTACATGCATGTATGTTATTTGTATATGTACTGTCTTGACCATAATTTATGTTAATTTATATTGTAAATGGTCAAAGGCAACTTGCCGATTTACCATTAAAGTTTCTTCTAAAGTTTCTTCCTGTGTTGTATAAATGTATTCGTTTATAACTAATAGACTCTAGGACAACAATCATCACTATAGAATAGTATAGTACACAAGCTAGAGCTTCAAACATATAACCTACTATATGGGGTGCTAGAGGTTCTCCTATCACGTGCATTCAGATAATAATGGGAGAAGATGACATAACAATCTTTAGTGTAGAGAGTTTTAGTTCCAGAGATCAACGTGTTTGGTGAACTAATGTAATACTTACATCATGTAACATATAAATCGTGACAGTAAAACAATAGAGAACGTGAGCTATAGATCTAAACACATGCCTTACTGTATGTGACTCCAAAGGTCAACGTGTTCCATGAGCTCATGTACATACTAAAGGTCAATGTAGATAGCACCAGCTACAAAACTTGTTTTGTGTGGTTTGTTGGATCAACGTTCTTAATGAACTCGGTTATAATTTAAATTAACACCGATTGAATATCCAAAACCATAACAAAATGTATACGGTACTGTAAGTTTTTATGTACACTTGGCCCATATTCTGTTTATTCTCACGGAATCGAACTTTTTAACAAATAAGAACATCAATTATATAACTTAACATGTAATCTAACCTACCGTATGTGGTATTGGACTTGTTTAACATTATGGACTTAAATTCATGTGATATTTACAGAACGTTACAAACCAAATATCATTTAAGAACACTCAATGAGACGATTGTAGTTAGGTTAAAAAATACTGGATTTAGTTACAATTCTTCAATTATTTTAATATCTCGGACTAGCTGTATTAAGCTAGATTTTATTCGGCTTCAAACACACTTGCACCTTGTTTAATTGGTGTCTGCTATATTTAACGCCATGCGCAAGAGATTCAATTAACTAATGAAATGCTTCTAAGGAAAATGGTCAAACAATATAACATTATTCACAAATCGATGAGTCAGTGCGAAACAGTAGTAACTGTATGTATATTCATATGCAGTTACAACTATTTCGGACTGACTCATAAATTTATCCCACAGAGTTCGAATACCATGGTAAGTGTCATGGTTTAAATAAAACAAGTGCATGTTATATTGCGATGCAATTCAGGAGTCCCCATCCGGATTAAAAAAGACTTTATTATAGTGAACCTTTTCACTTTAATTTTGGAGAAGTATAAAATTCATTGCTTGTGAAAGATTCAAATAGAGGGTAATTGTTTGTTTCAGTGTAAGATCCATTTATCATGGCTCTTAAATATTGCAAATTTAAGATTTAAAATAATCAGAGGCAAAAAAATAAAAATAACTAAAAATCAGTCGTAGGAGAGAAACGGTTCTTACAATACAAGGATTAAAACTACAAAAGGCAATAACTCAAACAATGGGCATGGCAGGGTGACAGTTCTTGTACATTAAACTTCTCTACATTGTGATCTATAAGTGTATGACGTTTCAAGTTACTAGCACTTATGGTTTAGGAGATATGCTCCGGACAAAAATGTGAAGTAAAAAACAACAAAGGGCAATACCTAGAAAAATAGGCAGGCTAGAGATACCGTTCTTAAACACATTGTGATCTATAAGTGTATAAAGTTTCAAGTTCCTAGTACTTATGGTTTAGAAGAAATTCTCTGGACAAAAATGTAAAGGTAAAGATAACAAAGGGCAATAACTGAAAAAATAGGCAAGCTAGAGCTACCGTTCTTGAATATGACACTTTTTCACATTGTAGTCTATAAGTGTAACTAAGTTTCAAGTTCCTAGCACTAATGGTTAAAGAGATATGCTCCGGACAAAAATGTAAAGGTAAAAATAACAAAGGGCAATAACTCAAAAAACAGGCAAGCTAGAGTAACCGTTTTTTATCATGACACTTCTACACATTGTGTATAAAGATTTAATTTCCTAGCACTTATGGTTTAGAAGATATGCTCCAGACAAAAGTGTGACGGACGGACGGACAGGCGGACGGAAAAGAGCAAACCTAAAGTCCCCCAACCGATAACCGGTGGGGGACTAATAACACTATTAACAAATTCCGACATAGTGCGAATACTAGGGTAGAGGTCATAGTCTGAATGAAATAAAAGAATAATACAAATTTCCAACAAAGCGTCCTAACTATGGCAGGAACCATAGTCACGACTATCACCGTTTTGAAAATAGAAAATATATAGATGAAAAATTAAGTTAATCCGTGTTATGCTGAATCCGGAATATTCCTGTTTTGGCAGGATGCATAGACAAAAACCAGCCTGCCCATACGTGCAGTCTGATCTTAGTCTACATCACCTACTTGTCCCTGTTGAGCAGAAGTTTTTCATAAAATTAATCGTCCATAAAAACATTAGTTCACTGTAAGAGCTTCCAGTGCTTACAATCCTTTGATTTTAAATTGTATCCATTTGTAACAAATTTTAATAGACAATTAGATTATGCTAGCTACATGTGCAACCCGTTGTATGCTGAACATATAGTTTGGGTATCATACACGATTCATGTGCTACTTAGAGAATCTACCATATAGATCTCTACTATAGAATAATACAGTGCATAATCTAAAGACATGATCGACTGTTATTGGTACTAAAAGTCTGTATACAATATACACGACCTCTGGAGCATGTAAAGTACGCACCGAGTCTATAATAAATCGGTGGCTTAGTGCAAAAACATCCTAAGTGTCTATATAAAGTATAAAAGTATAGACACTTATGGTGTTTTTACACTAAGCAAACGAAATGTTGGATTGGGGGCTTCTGTATCACAAACCTGTAGATGGATAGTACTTACTGAATCTAACATATCTATCATTACTATACAACAATATAGTAAACCAGCAAGGGATCCAAACACATAACCCACAGTGTGCGGTATCTGTAAAGATAGAGGTATGGAAAAAAATAGACGTTGCTTTAAATAAAATACGAGTATCTAAATACAAAAAACGGTCGATTAGAAGAAAGATTAATGCTATTGCTGGAGCTGATTCCTGAATCCCCCAAACGGTTCTTTGTCATCACAATAGCGTGTATGCCTTTATGAAGTTTGAAACAAGTTAGCCAATTAATTGTTGAGAATATAACCAGAAAAAAAAAATAAAATAAAATTCGAAGGATATTAACACTATGAAAACTGGATTGTCAGTGAAAAAATACGATATATATCTGAGTTTAATATGTAGTATATCAAAGTAGTATGAATCCAATTGATTGGCAAATGGGTGTACACGTATTTTCATCAAACGACCATATATATAAATAATTCTTTATACTGGATTTATTTCGACAGTTTGGATCAAATCCATGAAGTATTTGATACCAGAATGAGCAGGCATGAAAAATACAGACGGACAGACGACGGGAGAATAGGTCGACGGATCAACAGACCAACAATTTTGAAGACTGAACCTTTTCAGCAGATTACAAATATATGTTACACGAAAAAACAATGAATGGATCGCAGAAAGTTAAGATTCTCTATCACGATTGGCAGCAGACTGAATCAAAGAATGAGTTCTGTTTGACATGGTGGTTTGGGCGCCGAACTCGTAACTTCAGAGTAATTGAGAGTTTTTAACACGTTCCTGGTTTTCAAAATTTTAGACTGGTCCAAATCAAAGGTTTTGCAGATGGCATTTTAATGTCGAATCTATTTGAACCATAATCATTCCGTAGGGAAGAAAACATTGTGGAAAAAGGAGAAATGGCTTGTAACACGCAAATTCTTCTTTTTCAACAATGTTTTCTTAAGTAAAAACTCAGGCACGTAAAACCAGGGATAAAACAGGAAAGGATTAATTCCGGCCGTGCCGCTAGTCAGGGGGAAAGACATTTCCGGCCTTTTACTGGTGATGTCCGAGAAGAACAGGAATAAGTTAACTTCGCGTGATATATCTGAAAGATGGACAAAACCGTCTCTTTGAAGTGGAACAATGTTTTAAGATTCAAAATTCAAAACACTTTAAAATGTATTTTAATGATTTAATCTAAGCTTCGTCTATCAATATTCAAATGTTTTGATCGGCGGATTCTCTTCATTCTTCCTGGAAAGAAATTTTGAAGCGCGTAACTATTTTGTATGTTTACATAAAAAGCAGATCCATTGAATTTTTTCTCAAAACTAGTAAAATATTTGCTTTGTGTCGCCTGATGTTATTAAACTATAAGAAACTATCATAAATGAAACTTTGCGTATTCACACAGTGTTTCGCCATTTGTCTCCAACAAATGGGTGGATAAAAGTTAACCTATGGAGAAGAAGCACTAGAAGCTCTGAAAGGATGTACCAGGAATCCATGGTTAGGTACTCCAGCTACCGCGAGATGACCGAAAAACTATTTAAACTAACGTTAAACCCAATTCAGTCAATCAACCAATTCATACAGAGTGGTTAAGATTTTTGGCACGACCATATTTCTAAGAAAACAAAAACATCTTCTTTATACAATGCATTAACCTAATAAACACGAAATTGGAGGACCTACAAGAAAGTCTGTCTCATGTTGTGACGGATGGTTGATCGCCCTTAAATTGGTGTTGTTAAGAAATGTATGTTGTCTGGTAATGGTCAGTATGACGGCCGGAAAGAACAACAAGGATAAAACATGGGGACAGCTCTTTAACCTTGACCTGCTTCGAACTGTTAACTTCTTATCTACAATGATAGGTAGAAGATTTAGAATTATCATAAATTGTATCGTTTATAATAGTGTTGATTCGCGTTTTCGACGTCGTTAATATTTGCAGAGACCAGAAAAATAGTTCGTTTAAGCGTTTGCGGGATCTCTGAAAATGTAAAGGGCCGAAAAATTTTAAATACCGCTATTACTACATAATTTTCAAGCCAAAATATTCATTCAAGCAGAAAAAGCGAGAGAAAAGTTTAACAACTAGCTCGTAACATACGAGTCTTTCTTGGACCCGGAAGAAACGTAAGAAAAACTGTGTTATGAAGTACATGGCTATTGTTGTTAACATTGACGTTGCTAGATGAAATGACGTCACGCTCCCATGTTTTTCGTTAGAATAACATCAATTCGCATTCATACTTTTCGATGCGTAAAGCCTTTCAATATCATACATATGGATTACTGTTAACATATTTCGACACCTTCGAGAACAAATATTGCGGGATAGATCTAGATTATATCACTGTGCATTGTTTTCTGTATATTGTTTCGGTTCGAGTATTATGTAGTAAAAAGAAAGCCGGGCGTTAACGGCACGAAGATTTTCTGATTTATACATGTTTTTCCCCGTTTACGTCCGGTTCTTGTCATTTATAGTAAAAATATACATTCCACACAGAAAAATTGAACGCCTCAGAAAAAAATCCGTATCTAATAGTGGTACATTCGATTCCATATAAGTTAGCCTAAGATGACGACATTTTCCTTCTGTATATGACGTCATAATGCGAATAAAAGTAATTCGAATGGTAAAAGGGAAAGAAAAAAGTTGTAGAAATACATTTTTTGTATTGCTTCATTGAATTTAAATAGCAAGAAATGGGTATATGATAAATGGAATATTATTTTACGGCAGCAATACATAATCTTGGACATGTATTTACTTCTCGCTGAGGAGGAAAATTCTACATTCCACTGAACCTTCGATCTCGAGAAATATCAAAATTTTCCTCGTCAGCTCTGAGCAAATACAAGATGTCGTTTCACTACCGTAACATAATATTCCCTATTTATTACATGCCCATAATGACTTGAAAACCTACAATAATGAATATAAGTTTTATAACTATCAAATGTTCAATATCCAGGAACCTATGAGATCTTAAATGAAGATTATTCTTAACCCGTATCCAGCTGATACCGGATTTTTCATGCTTTGACACAATGGCTTTGGCAGATATATAACCTAAGATCAGCCTGCACAGATGTGCAGGCTGATCTTAGTCTACACTACCTGCTTATTCTTGGTGTGATAGGAAATTCTTTGAATACAACATCCATCTAATCATGTGAAATTTCAAAATATAGTGAAAAGAGGACAACTATTCACCAGATCAAGGGTTCATTAACATATCGCTTTCAATAAAATTATGGTAGAGGTATAGGTAAAATATTTTTATTAATGTTTATATTCTGCGGCATGCCAGGTTGTTTTCGACTGCCTGTATTTGAAAATGATTATATAAAAAACTACAAACAAAGTAATTTCAAACTTAGTTTTTAGTTTCTGTAGGGCAGACGTTGTGATTCTTCAATTTAAGAAATACATATTTTTATGTAAACTTAAAAAAAGTTGCACCAACTTTTGACGGGTATAAAAAATTCTTGATGTTAGCATGGGATATTTATCAGAAAGATATAAATCATTCTGAAAACGAAAATTGGGCAATTGTAAAATCCTTCCTTTAGAGCCATATACCTTAATATAATAACTTCAAAACTGTAGTTACTAGTATTTAACAATTTGTTGAAAAGGTGCTTTCAGCTCATTGCACTTTTTCAGTTTTCTCATTGTTTACCTTTTTTTCCTAGTTTGTGTTTTATATTTTTCCCAACTCATGATTTACTAAGCTATAAAATGTGAATGTGCGTTGTTTTATGAAGTTATTTGCTTGCAATAGATATGTTATTACTCAATGGCGTTAACTCGAATTGAAATTAAAAAACCGGGTGTCTGTCCGTCATGAAAATGATAAATAAGAATTCAGAAAATTCTTCAATATAAAACTTATACAAAACATAGCGCTTGACTAAAGATTTTAATTTGCTTCAGTCTCTGCTGATACATTTCTACTTTAAAACAGCACCTACCATTTTTATAGGTATAAAATTGATTAAATACTACATTTCGGAAAAGACGTTCAAAAACAATGCAAGTAAGATAGTAAGCAAAATCACACAAAAAACATATATGAGTGATGACATATCTGTTGGATAAATAATTCAAATAATGTATACATTACATATTGTTGTTAACTGAGAGAATTAATGTAAAATGAAGTTGGAATAAAGTAAAAAAAAAAAATAGTTTTTAGTTTATATATGTAATGATCATCACGGAAATGATTTATAATCTTTTGTCAGCACATTACCATATCTGACGCCCAGAGGAAAAACATTCAGAGAATTTTCAGCGCAATTTCAAATTTAGTCTACAACTTTTTTTTTCAATTTGGGCCAGTCTAAGATTCGGCCATGTGGTAATGGGTTAAGATATGTATTTACACCAATCAAAGCTTCAAAAGCCAAGAACCTATGCCGTCTTTCGTGACAATGGTGTTTATAGTTTACAAAATTGACCTAGTTCGTTTTCCAGCGAACTATGGTAAGGGTAGCATTTTTCTATGGATATTTTCACAGTCATGTTATTAAAGTTTGTATGTGCAGCACGCCAGGTTTTGTAGATCTTTCTGTGTGATAAAATTATAAAAGAAAAAACAAATACACACACAAATCAATTTCTAACTTACGTTTGCTTGTTAAAATTTGTCAATTTTGTCATGAAATGGATACGTAAAATTGTAAAGATAAGACCTCTAAATTCATACAATCTAAACACACACTGAAATCACTAAAACAAAAAGTAACGAATTAATGAAATTTTTCAGAAATTGTCACTTACTTGTCAAATATTTCACATAAAGAAAAAGAGAAGGACGACAACAACAACAAAGAACTTACCTATTGCCACTATGTTTGTTTGAGACGGCAGTGGTGCAACCATATAGTGTAAACAACAAACTGTGAGCAGCAATACTATACATAAACTGTAGACAATCTAAAAATATATAACACAACGGCGATAAAGTGTTACTTCACGAAGACATACTTTGGTGTACGCTCACAGATTGCATGTTAAATAGTTACAGTTTTATAGCTTACATATACAGAACACTTAACCCATTCCAGCACATTTAATTTTAGACTGGTCCAAATTGAAAGAATCTGCAATCGACAATTTCGAGTTGATGGAGTTTCATTTTTTTTTTCGTGATTTTGGATAGAAAACATTGTGAATAATGAAGATATTACTTGATACAAGCAATTCCTTCATTTATTTTTCAAAATGTTTTCCAAACCGGCTATTTTGAGGGACGTGAAAAAGAGGAATTGTTTGGAATTGATTGGTTGATCGAATGGGGTTTATCGCCGCTTTTAACAGTATTTCAGTCATATCGCGGCGGCTGGAGCACCTAACAATGGATTCCCGGTAATTCTCACACCAGTACTACCACTACATCTTTCCTATAGCCTCCAGCTGCTTTCCCAATTAGGCTTACGATTGTCAAAAATGTCTGAAAGGGTATGTGCCGCCGTCGGGGATCGAACCTATGACATCCCATGATAGAAGATTTGGAGTCTGGTTCGCCCCAGTGTGGGAATTAGTAAATAAGTAACCGATAGAAGCTAAGCGTAAGTTATAGTGAGTGATCAAAGGTCAATTTTGTCTAAATCTGAATAAGTGAAATTGACCTTTGATCACTCACTAAATCTTGTACATCAATAAAACAACACAGTCGCCAAAGTTGTGAGTTCAAAGGTTTTTGTTTGTAAGCAAGTTAGATTTTATCCCCGTTGAACTAAAGGATATCGTTTCTAACGGAAAATACAAATGTATACAGTTACGCTCATATTTAGTCTAACACGAAAAGGTCAGATATTGATCTTCATTTCCCAATTTTCAAAGCTTCTTGAAAGCACAAACAAAATAACTGTATATTGCGTCATCGACTTAAACCAACATCGGTTTCGGACATGGTCTGGTTGCTCAATTGGTAGAGCACTCACCCTGTAAGCGAGGGACCTATGGTTTTCTCCTCCAGCTACATTGTTCGATCGACAGTTAATGAAAATATGATCTTGTACATGACATCACCAAGAAAAGCCACCGTCTGATCAGACTCTCTACTGTGCTCTTTGTATTTAGAAACTGGCCCAAAGCATTTTTTGGACGATCAGCAAAAATTTTAATCGCACTGAATGTCTGCATAGACTGCTCGGTGTCTGTATTTATCTTCGTGTGAAATGGTTGAAAATGTCACGCACAGTTTCATATGAATTAATAGTGATGCTATTTTTAGTATTTCGTTAGTGCGCGAGCACAATTTCATAACTACGTCTTTGATAAAGACGTTATTCCTTTTTATATCACCCCCCTCGAGAATGGCAACAATTCACATTTTTTTTTCAAAATGTGTATTTGATAGAACTAGTACGAAAAATAGAGAAACAATTAACCTCCGTTTACTTTTTAATCAGGTATAATGCGGCAAACTTTTAGGCTGGTCTAAATGGAAAGGAGTTGCACTCGAAAGTTTAAAGTTTGTGAAATTTAGGTTTGTCAACTTTCTTGGTATACAACATTGTGGAAGATAGAGAAATCGCTTATTACAAGCAATTTCCTCATTTTGTTTTTCTGTTTTTCTGTTTTTACCCGAGAGATGTCAATAAAGGGTCATCGTGTGGAAAACGTATCGCAAGGAAAATGCATTGATAATCAAACCTTACCTGAGATAACCATTGCTGTGCCAAAAAGGCACTTACGACACTAATACATTCTGATAACCAATGTGTGAAAAGGAATGTCATAATACGGGTACTGCTGGCTGATTTTACCCGAGACCGCAGGATCAAATATTGGCTGAAAACAATAATAAAATCAAAGTACTGAAAGTACTGTAAGCTAGCAAAGCATAGCTTTGTTAAGTAATCTTTTTGCCAAAGATTATCATGATAGATAAACGAGGTTAAAGAAACCAAAGTGTTAACCCATTGACCAATGACAAAATCTTAGACTGGTTCAATTAGATGAAAGTGCAGACGACAATTTCAAGTTGGTTGAGTTTTAAAAATCTTCAATTGTCTTGTTTGTTACAAGCATTTTTTTCATTGCCCAAAATGTTTTCCATAGCATTTTTCTTGAGATGCTTAAAAATCGGAATTTAACGGGAATGGGTTAAATAGCATGATTTTTAAAGAGTTCCCTACAATATGAATAGAGTTTGTTATATTCCTGAAATACATAAGAACTATTTTTTATGGCGTAGACATTTAATGGATTTACTAATTAAGTCTCTAGTGGCAGTTTGCACTCGTTGAACGTTGAGAAGACCTCAAAATTTTGTCTGTTAACTTAAGCGATCAAAGCTGACGCTTTGTAAGCTAAAAAGATATGCTCCGTTATCGAATTAAACCTGCCAAAATGACAATAAAATGGATTTTCTCTTTTTTTTCTTTTTAAATATTTGAATAGACTACCTTTATAATTTGCAAAACTAAGCAGACAAAAATAAATCAATAGATAAATAAAATAGAAAAATAATTATAAAAATAAAAAATAAAACACACACACACAACAAGTCAATACATTAAGAAAGTAAATGAATGAATAAACAAAAGACAATACTCTTTCAACTGTTTTCCTACATTAAACCACTACCAGACGATAAATTCTGGGCTATTCCACATTTAAAGAATTTTTAGTTCATAAATGTTTTAAAATCATTAATTGGGGCTAGGAAACATTGTGGGAAATGAAGGAGAGAGCAATATCTTATTTTTGACGATGTTTTTTGATGCGTTTTTATTGAGGAGCAAGACTTGTGACGTCAATAAAATGTTCGATTTTTACAACGTCATAAAGTAACGCCATTTAGGCAGGTTATCATAATGCCAAAACCAAACACCATCTGTTGCACAACTTTTGTACCACTTAACTTTTAGACCTCTGCAAATTCAAGGATTTTGCAGACGATAATTTTACGTGAATTTTATTTGAAAGATAATCATTCTGTGGGGTAGAAAAAAAATGGTAAAAGAAGAATTCATGGCGGTAATATTAGTACCCTAGGCCGAAGAATGATCAAGACGAAAAGCGTTAAAGTTTTTTGTTTAACTCTCTTATAACAGGTTAAAGGTCAAGGTCACATGATCAATCATTATCTCACATGAAAGCCCATCTCCTGATGAATGCATTGATTAAAGGTCAAGGTCACATGGTAACATGATGAAGGCCATTGTCTGAAACGAAATACCTTCTCCTGATGAGTGCATGTGTGAAATATGAGCCCCATAGGAAGAAAAATGACTGAGATAGAAAAGGTTGATTTCCTACTTTTATAACCGGTTTTCATTGTATTTACCCTTGTCATGCTGAGCCCGGAATATTCCGGTTTTGGAAGGAGGTGTAGACTAAGATCAGACTGCACTTATGTGCAGGCTGATCTTAGTCTACACCTCCTGCTTGTACTTTCCCTTCCAGACTTGTTTATGAAGTTGATTTCTAAAAGAATTATTGGTTTTTGAACAATAATTTTTATCAGTGCTTTCAGCCCTTTGATTTGGCAGCATTTCAGTAAGGTAATTTATACAGCATGACAAGGGTTAAGCACAACTTCTTTCAAATTTGAGCCCTTCTTTAAAATTGGTATCTACTTTTCAATGTTTATGCGATGAAGTTGTTTAAAATAGCTTTGTTTAGTGTTATGATTTGCCGAATACAAATCAATTCACTTACCAGATATGAGCAGACGACCAAAGGGCCACAGCCCCTACACCTAGAACTTGTCCAGTTTGGTGATCTCTGTCTAATGCGCAGTTCACGATCTTCTCCCATACAACCAGATTACCATAGGAACAGTTTATAGATGCCATCATGACTTGCACTTATATCTTTAAATATATACATGTATGTCGTTATTTCAAATCACTAATAAATGTATATAAGAATACTTCACGAAATTACAATTCCACCAGAATAAAACACTCGATAACAGAAATAGGCAACAACTCTAGTAAAACTACAAGAGTGTCCATCCCTGGTTTTTACATCCCTGTTATTCTACACTTGAGGAAACATTGTGGGAAAAGAAGAACTTGCATGTAAAAGCTATTTCTCCTTTTTTCTACAATGTTCTTCTAACCTGTAGGTTGGTTACTTTTCCAGTTGAATCCACTTTTGGTTGCCGTTTGCGACTTCCTTAAAATTGGACAAGTCTAAAAAAACAGGAAAGGATCCTTCCTTAGAGATATAGATCACATTTTTCCGACGCTTAATCTGCCAATTTTTGTTTGGATCTTTGTTTAATTTAAACAACTGATATTATAATCAACAAACTTCCTCTTCGACCTTATACGAATTCTAATCAATAGGATTTACTTTTTTAACAAAGTTTTGCGTGTAAAAGCTAGATCCCACACACTGGGACAGATCGTGATTTCAATACGTCTCTTAACCAATTTGTATACAACCCAAGACCATCTGTTACCGGATAGTTATAACAAATCAATTATTGTTAGGCTAACCCTTGTGACATACGCCATCTTGGTTTGACGCCGATATTGTTGTCGTGAAGTCTGAATTACGTTTATAGTATGTCAAAGAGGGTCATGAGGGACATAAATCGCTGCCCTGAGACATGAGTATCACTTCTACACACCAACTTTATCTACCTAGACTTTAAGTGTGAATTACTAAGTCTTGCGAAAAAAGAAATAGGAAGAACAAAGTGTTGCCAAGTAAAAAACAAACAGACATACTATCTTCTATGAGAGTTGTTTATTATCCTTATTTTCTTAATTTTTTAAATAGCTATGCAAATCATAATTCTTGAAAATTTTCACCAAATGGTAAACTATTTTTCTCTGTAAATTCCAGGAACTTATAACAGATGGCTTCTTTTCATGATAATGAAGGAATTTTAACTCAAATAATTTAGGTCAATTTTGTGAATGAATTGTTTTGTTTTTCCATGATTGGACGCATGGTCAATTATGATATCAATGTAATACAACTTTTGGTAAAGGACAAGAGAGCATTATTTCGAAATAATTAAGAGATGAGGTTTTTTTTTTTTCATGGAGGTATGAACCGAAAAACCTAATCACACTATAATATGAATACGCGAAGCGGATTCATACATTGTGTGATAAGATTTTTCGGTTCATACCTCCATGAAAAAAAATTCCCTTCGTTTCTCTTAATTTAATAGCATCGAGCGAAAAAACTAAAAGCTTTACAAATTTTGATACTTTTATGTATAGGACTATTTTTTGCGGAAGCATACAAAATCTCGTCGTGCTCAAAATTGTCTTCATGGAGTTATGAATAATTTTTCTCGACCAATCAGAACGCTTCTTTTGATAGACGAAACTAAAAATGAAATTATTTAAAAATGATCGACCAAAAGAATGTTAGATTGGCGGAGACCATACGCCAATCTTAACCCTTTTATTATTTTTGGTCCTAAGTAAAACACTTTTAAATTTTCACGTGTGCGTGAGCAGCCGGGATAGTTACAAAGTGCATGAAGAATTATAACGGATAGTTGGCCACGTCTACGGATCTCCGATAAGATGCTCCATTTCGATGTAAAACGGAGTTATTTTGCAAAACTTATGTCCAGCAACATATAACAAAGTATCGAAATGTTTAACCCTTTCCTGTTCAGTCCCTGGTTTTTACGTGCCTGTGATTGTATGATTGAGAAAACGTTGCAGAAAAAGAAGAAATTGCCACTTTAGATTTTCGTCTGCAAAACCTTTGAATTTGGACAGGTCTAACATTTTGCAAAACAGAAAGGGTTAAGTCGCAAAACAAACAACTCTTCGTCATAAAGATGTTGGCCAATGTGGGATTTCATAGTTCACTTCCGGTCTAAATACATGATTTGATTGGTCGATTGATTCTTTGATAGACAGACGCGATCTGTCATTTATCTCTTGCCCTTTAACCCTTTCCTGTTTCAAAATTTGTAGACCTGTCCAAATTCAAAGGTTTTGCAGACGAAATTTTCAAGTGGATTCAATTTGAAAAGTGACCATTCAGTAGGGTTGGAAATATTGTGAAAAAAGAAGGAGTTGCTTGTAACAAGCAATTTCTTCTTTTCCCACAATGTTTTCTCAAGTATAAAATCAGTTGGGCGTTAAAACCAGTGATTGTAAAGGAAAGGGTTAAAGAATCTTTGAATCGGTAGCTATCTTCAGAGCTCGTATTGAGACTTTGAGCGGACTGTGTTGATTGATTGATTTAAAGGGGTTTAGCGCGATTCTTAACAGTATTTAGACTAATCGCGGAGGCTGGAGCACCTACCCATGGGTTCCTAGTATTTCACCCTCCAGAACTACCACTACATCCTGTCCGAGCCCCCAGCTGCTCATCCCACTTAGGTTTACATTTATCTACCCATTTGTTTGAGAAAAATGTCGGAAAGGATATTTGCCGCGACCGGGGATCGAACGCTAGACCATATGACTAGGAGTCCTACGCGATACCATTGTTGCGCTAGGACTAGCTTGATACACAGACTAATCCGAGTCTTTACTAAGCACACTTACATGTAAGAACTAGTTTCGCACTTTCCTGTACAGTCCCTGGTTTTTACGGCCATGTGATTTGTACTCAAGAATATATCGTGAAAGAAGAAGAAATTGCTTGTCACAAGCAATTTCTTCTTTTCTCACACTATTTTCTTCCTCATAATGGTTTTGTTTCGAATTGCACTGGCTTTTCATTTTCGTCTGCAACGTCTTTCAAATCGGGCCAATCTAAGATTTCGAAAAACAGGTAAGGGTTAACAATGCTACTGGCTGGCTCATTTTCCAAAGTGACGAAATTTCGGTCGAAAAATAAACTGTGCCCATTTTTTTTCTATAACAAAGGCCAGATTCGCTGCATTGGCCAAACCTTTGGATGGTTACAAATAAAATTTGGTAACACCATAACGCGGCCGCTCTTGTACACAACCAAATACATGTAGTTCTAGAAAACGAAATGGGATCATTTCTTCGAATATTACATTTTCGCAAGACAGGGGCTCTTACACCAGTTTGTGAGTTCGTAACAAAGTGAAATTAGAACCCTTGGCTTGTCAATTATCATCGACCCGGGTCAAAACCCCAAATTCGGGCGGAATGACCAACGTCGAGATTTCATCTGCCTTTTGCAGATTTTGTTAAGATCATTCTATCTTACCATACATTCAGGTCTTTGTTAATAAAAAAAAAAAAAAAAATAATTTTTGACCCGTCCTGAATCAGACCTCTTTTCAAGATATGTGTATATCATCAATGTTCTAACAAATCTCGTAACTACAGCTTATTACAAGCTATATAGTTACGAGGTTTTGGTAGAGCACCGTCGATGGATTTGTCGTGTGATTTCCAGATGGCGCCTTTCTCGTGACTTTCAGAAAGCTACAGATTTATCAGTTCGTATGGAAGTAACCCCGTGATCTTAACCCATTCCAAATCAATGACGCTTTAAGACTCCAAAAGAAAAGACTAATTGGAAAAATTGCGGAAAAGGAAGAAATTGCTTGTTACAAGCAATTTCTTCATTATCCACAATGTTTTCTACCCCAAAAGTAAACAAAGTCCAAAATTTCATGAGCTTTTAATTGTCGTCTGCAACTCCTTTGAATTAAGATCCAGTCTAAAAAAATGCCGTTTGGTAATCGGTAAAGCGATACACTTCATGAATCCGCTTGAAGTTTGTAATCAAAGTTCTGAAAGTACTGTTAGCTAGCAAAGCATGGTTTTGTTACGTAATCTTCTTATTCATAGGTGATCATGATAAATGAACTGTGTTATCAAAGTTAACCCAGGAGTTAACCATTACAGGTCGAACAAATCTTAGACTGGTTCAAATTGAAAGGAGTTGCAGATCATGACAATTTCATGTTGGCGGAGTTATATATACCTACTAGGATAGAAAACATTGTTGACAATGAAGAAATTGCTTGTAACAAGCAATTTCTTCATTGTCAACAATGTTTTCCAAAGTTGTTATTTTATATTTATTTTTGAGATGCATAAAAAGTGGCATTGCGTGAGAATTTGTTTTCTACAATTTGAATAAGGTTAATTCATAGTTTGCAATATTCATGAAATTCATAAGAACTACCTTTTATGGCGTAGGCGTTCAATGTTTTCGGTGGTTAAGCCTCAAGTGGCAGTTTGCACTCATTTGAACTCTATGTCTACCTCAAAATTTGGTTTGTTTACTTAAGCTATCAAAGCTGACGCTTTGCTAGCTAAAACGGGCTGGTTGTGTTAAGAGGTGTGCCGAGTAATGTTTGATGTTTCCTTTTATTTCCTTGCAAGATAGTCACGTGAAGGGGTCCCAAATAGGGCCATCGGCACTCTCTTTGCTCTCCAAACGTTTGAAGGTCCCTTTTTCTGAGGTAGTATTAACCTGAAGGGAACTATCTAATTATCGTAAAATTATTTCTTTATAGTTTGAAAAGAATTTTACAAAATTCGATGGCTTAGAGCAAAAACATAGTATGGCTCTATACATTGTATAGAGCCCTACTATGTTTTTGCTCTAAGCCCTCGAAATGGATACACGTAAGGCCCGTTTTCCGCTTTTTTCTGGCGAAAGCGGCAAAACGTCAAAAGAATAACTGTAATGGCCCTTAATCGCTCACATGAGTCAACTGTCTCGAAAAACAGTCACCGATTTTAGAACAATTGAGTTAAAAATGTAGCTGCCTTAGTTTCAATAAAGTTTTTCCCCAAACATTTGACCTTGTAACCTGATTCTGATTCAAGAAATCCAGAGTAAGTTTTCTTACTTCAAAGTGGTCCAATCTTAAATTGTTCAAAATCTAATCAATTTTGATTTCCTAACTTACGCAATATTTAGAAAAAATGAGGTCTCTTGAGTGTCCGAATTGCTTTTTAAAGACATGGTCCTTCATTCCGAGTGACCAAATTTCAAACTTAATCAAATTTTAACAAATGTCCTGGCCACTTTTCAGGTTGATTGGGAAAAATATGGCCTCCAGTATCCTCTAAAGGTTTTTCAAAATTTGGCCATGTGATCTAGTTTTTGACTCCAAGTAACCCTATTTCAAAGATGTCCATTTTATCAAGACACCTTCAGAATAAGTTTACGATGATTGAGAATAAAATGTTTTTCAACGATTTGATCTTGTGGCTCTTTTTTTACATTTCTTTTGTATGTGTGTGTGTGTATTTTCATATTGATCTAATTCTTATTTCATATAGGCAAAAAACATAGCTAAATTTCAGGCTGATTGAATGTTGAATGTGGTCTCTAGATAGCCCAAAAGGAAAATGATAATGACGACGGACGACAGTCGACGGACTTCATGCACTTCAAAAACTAACCTTATGTGTACGTTATGCTCAGGTGGGCTAAATGTATAATTATTGTACAATAAAATTGCGAAAGTATGGAGGAAACTGATGCAATTTTGAAAAGCAAAGTGTTCGCGGGTATGATATCAGCTATGCCCCGTCTCCTGCGTTAAATTGGTAATTTCAATACGAACAAAATTAATCTTATATTGACTGGCATCATTATTGCGTCAAATATTGACGAAAAAAGTTGAACATGACAGATTTAATTGTCTTGGAGAAGAATTTTCATGCGGCCTCTTTCCCAGCACTGTTTAAAATAATGGTCTTATTTCGAATGGAACGATGGTTAAATAGTTCTGGTCTCAAATCTGAAGAGATTCCGAGAAAATTAATTTACGGAAATACGAACAAAACCAACGCTACAGGACGGGTAATGTTCGGCAGCAAGGTGCTGGTGAGTGAAAAGATTCAAGTCGGAAATGGGACACAATTCGTATTCAAATGAATTTGGGTTAACCTATTTGATAGTAAAGATGTGTCCATCTGCCGAGATCTTCAATTCCGAGATTCGAATATGAAAGATATTTCAAAATGTCAACATTTCTCGTGACGTCGAGTCGCGGACATAGCGCAGTTGATAGCGCGTTGGACTCTCTGGCAAATATCCTTTCCGACATTTGTCTCCCACCAAATGGGTGGACAGTCGCAACCCTTGGTGAGATGAGCAGCTTGAGGCTCGGAATAGATGTAGTGGTAGTATTGACGTGAGCAATACGGGGAATCCATGGTTAGCTGCTCCAGCAGCCGCAATAAACCCCATCAAAGAGGCCTGAACATTTTCCAACGAAATGTAAGGCCGTGGATGATCGTAAACCTAGGTGGAATTAGCGGTTGGACCTCGAAAATGATGTAGTGATAGCACTGATTTGAGAAATACCTGGAATCCAGCGGCCGTGATACGACTGATATACTTTTAAAATGGCGTTAAATCCCATTCAAATAAATAATCAAAGCATGAGGTCGACAAGAGCGCCGTTGACGACAAGGTTACAGCTGTACCTCGTGTTGTTTTCTCGGAAAACAGTCGATCTTACTAGGCAGACAATCCATACTGGAAATGTATCATAGCCATGGTTGTCACATGACCTTTAGTTGTGACCTTCAACTTATATCGACCAATCACAATAGTTTACCTAAGAGGACTTTGTGCTCACTACAGCCAAAAAAATACAAAAATATCATGTTGCATCATATATTTTAATATTTTCTTTAAAGGCTGAAATCTAACTTCAGAAAGTTGAATCAACATGGCAGTATTGATAGATACAATTTACAGGTTCCTTCATTAAGTGAAGCCCTACAGATACAGGTTTTGAAAACAAAATCGGTACATGTATCAACAAAAAATATTGAATATTAGAAACGGTATCAAACAAATTACCGGACTTAAGTTTTAGACTGGTACAAATTGAAAGACGTTGCAGATGGCAATCTTGATTTGATAGAATTGTAAAAAACCTTGTTTTTCTAGGCAGAAGTGGAAAGTGAAGAAATCGGTTGGTATAACTTTCTTTGGCCATTGACAACAATTGTATTGAGTTTCAAGGTTGTAGGTCAATTGGTTCTCCAGTTAGAGTACGGAATCAGTTTCTTCAATTTTCTAGGTAGAAAACATTTTAGAAAATGAAGAAATTACTTGTCACAAGCAATTTATTTTTCACCATCTCTTCCAAAGTTTTTTTTCTTAGGGGCGTCCAAAAGCATCACTTAGTGGGAATGGGTTAATCCCCCCAGTGACATCCGAAACGTTGATGAAAGAAATGCAATTTCTTCCTTATCCATTATCTTGTTAACCACAAAATCACTTTTAGATTTTTAAAAAATGTTACATACAAATATTGTTTCTGGAATTTCATTGAATTTAGACAAGTCTATAATTTTGTCATTGACAAAATGTTAAATCAGTTGAACCTGAAGCTAAATTAACCATCTTTAAAAGTAGGTCTGTCTACCAATACCAATTTTTACCAAGAAAGTTAATAAAATTTAAAAATTCCTTAACTTTAAATTTTCTTCTTCAACTTCTTTCAATTTGGGCCAGTCTAAAATTTTGCAATCTGGTAATGGGTTAACCCCTTCCGACAGCAAGCCTGTTTCTTTCAGAAAAAAAAGCTGTGGAAAACATTGTGGCAAATGAAACAAGAGGCCCATGAGGGCCTGAGACGCTCTACTGGTTATCAAGTTTTCCGTTAAAGAAATCTGATATTTAAGGAAGTTAATTGCTCAAAGAAGAATGCATAAAGAAAACAAGAGGCCCAGTGGGCCTTAACGGTCACCTGAGTAAAAGAGCACCAAGACAAGTGATTTTGTTTGAAAGAATTAGAAAAAGGTTTGGTTGAAATCCCATCAGTAGTTCTTGAGAAGAAGATGAAATATTTAAAAGTTACCAAAAATGACCCCCTTTTGGTCCCCATTTTAGGCACCCCTGACCTCCAGCCTTTTAATTTTCACAAATCTGTATGATCAGTACCCAATGATGCTTTTCACCAAGTTAGTTTGAAATTGACAAAATATTTAAGCTCTGGCATTAACGGTTTATTAGAAGAAGATTTTTTAAAGAAGTACCAAAAATTACCCCTTTTTGCCCCCTATTTGGGCCCCTTTGACCCCAAGAACCCCTATTTTCTCAAACTTGAATTGGCATCCCCCAATGATGCTTTCTACCAAGTTTGGTTGAAATCCGCCCAGTAGTTCTTGAGAAGAAGATGAAATATTTAAAAGTTACCAAAAATTACCCCCTTTTGGTCCCCATTTTAGGGCCCCCTGACCCCCCCCCCAGCCTTTTTATTTTCACAAATCCAAATAACCATTACCAAATGATGCTTTTCACCAAGATTGTTTGAAATTGGCTTTGTACCTCATCAGAAGAAGATGAAAATGTGAATTTTTTAACATGATGAACTTTGACCTCTGGGTGTGGCCCCATACATGACCCCAGGGGCATGAATTTCACAATTTATAATATACCTGTCCTAGTTGTCATGCACACAAAATATTTAAGCTCTGGCATTAACGGTTTATTAGAAGAAGATTTTTAAAGAAGTACCAAAAATTACCCCTTTTTGGCCCCTATTTGGGCCCCTATGACCCCCAGAACCCCTATTTTCACAAACTTGAATTGGCATCCCCCAATGATGCTTTCTACCAAGTTTGGTTGAAATCCGCCCAGTAGTTCTTGAGAAGAAGATGAAAATGTATAAAAGTTAACGGACGACGGACGACGGACGACGGACGACGCACGACGGACGACGCACGACGACGGACAAACGATGATCGCAATAGGTCACCATGACCATTCGGTCAGGTGACCTAAAAAAGGGGCTTTATCCCCTTTATCATTTTAAGCAACAATCCTCAAGGCCCCTTTTCCCATGTTTCATGACGGATCCACTCCATTTCCAAAAGAAAGTTACCTTACGACCCTACAATCATTCTGTGAATATTTCATCAGAATCTGACAATAATTGTGGACTTAATCACATAAACAGGATTGTTTTGAATGAAAATCAATAAGGCCCCTTTTCCTGTGTTTTCTGATGGATCAATTTCATTCCAAAAGGAAGTTTCCTTACAACCCGACAATTGTCCTGTGAAATTTAAAAGACAACTTGATAATGATTGTGATCTTCATCACATACACAAGAATGTTTTGAATGATAATCTGTAAGGCCCCTTTTCCTGTGTTTCAAATGCCACAATTATTCCATGCATCTTTGAAGAGAATCCAATAAAACTGTTGACTTTATTGTGTTAACAAAGATATTAATTCAAGTTCTCATAGGGCCCCTTTTCCCGTGATATTTTACTGTTGGTTTTATCATTCTATGAAAGTTAAAAGTGAATCCGATGAAATATTGGAAATTCATTATGTTTACTAGAATATTAAAAAAAAAATCATATGTCCCCTTTTTACATGATACTTGATGGATTGTACCCAGTTCTGAAAAGAACCATCTAAGGATTTGTACAATCATTCTGTGAAATTTTGAAGTGAATCCGGTGAAATCAAGGGACATCATTGTGTTAACCAGAATATTTAAGAGAGTTTTTCATAAGGCCCCTTTTTATGTGACCCTTGCTATAGTCAGATCCACTGTCAAAATCAACAATTGGAATGATGGTACAATCAATCTGTTTAATCTGTGGAATTTATTGTGTTAATGAGTTTATAGTGAAATATTCATAGGGCCCCTACTTTACAGAACAAACCAAATTTCAAAAGGAACAATTCTAATGAAGGTAGAATCATTCTTTAAAAGTTAAAGAGAATCAATGAAAACAGTGGACTGAATTGTGTCAAGAATTTTTGTAACTAATTTTCATAAGGCCCCTTTTTCTGTGAAACTTAACAAATCAGACCCAATGTACAAAGGAACAATCCTAATGATAGTTTGAAGAAAATGATAAAGACTTTATTGTTATATTGATGTTTTGTAATAAAATTTTTATAAGGTCCCTTTTCTTGTGTCACTTTACCAATCAGACCTAATCTACAAAGGAACAATCCAAATGATGGTACAATCATTCTATTAAAGTTTGAAGAGATTCTGATAAAGACTGAGGGCATTGTTGTGTTTATGAGGATTTGGTAATACTTTTTCATACAGCCCCTTTTCCTATGATACTAGACAGATCAGGCCCAATTTGGAAAGAAACAATCCTTATGATGGTACAAACATTCTGTGAAAGTTTGAACAGAATCTGATGAAAACTGCAGACTTAATCGTGGTGTCAAATTTTTAAAATAAAATTTTCTTAAGGCTCCTTTTCCTGTGATACTTGAAGGATCAGGTCTCATGTCAGCATCAACAATCGTGATTATTGTACAATGATTCTGTGAAGGTTTGAATAAAATCCAATGAAAGCTCTGGACTTGGTTACAAGGATTATAGATAAAATTCTCTAAAGGCCCCTTTTCCCATGATACTAAACAGATCACGCCTAATTTGAAAAGAAAGAATCCTTATGATGGAATAATCATTCTGTGAAAGTTTTAACAGAATCTGATGAAAACTGTTGACTTTATTGTGGTACAATGATTTTAAAATTAAATTTCATAATGCTCCTTTTCCCGTGATACTTGACGGATCAGGTCTAATGCAAACATCAACAATCATTATTATTGTACAATTATTCTGTGAATGTTTGAAGAAAATCCGATGAAAGCTCTGGACTTGGTAACAAGGATTTATAAATGAAATTTTCATAAGGCCCCTTTTCCTGTGCTTCTTGACAGTTCAAACCCTGTTATGAAAAGAATGATAGTTATGACCTTCCAATCATTCTGTGAAAGTTTCAACAAAATCTGATCAAAGCTGTGGGCTTTATTGTGTTAACAGGGTTTTATTAATTGAATTTTCATATAGCCCCTTTTCCCATGTTACTTGATGGATCTGAACCAATTCCAAAGGGAACTCTTCTTACAAAAGTATAATTATTCTGTTTGAGTATAAAGACAACCCCATCTCATCTGTGGACTTACAAGCATTAATTAAGATTTTTTTAATTGAATTTTCCTAAGGCCCCTTTTCCTATGTTTCTCAATGTATCAGACCCAATTTGAAAGGAACAATCCTTATGATGGTACAATCATTATGTTAAAGTTTTAAGTCAATCAGGTGAAATCTAGGGCCATTACATGTTAACTAAGATTTTTTTCATTAAATTTTCATAGGGCCCTTTTTTCCCATGAAACTTGATGGATCAAACCTACTTCCGAAAGGAAAAATCCATTTAATGTAATAATCATTCGGGGAATGCTTGAAGAGAATGTGTTGAAAACTATGGACTCTATTGTGTTTTCGAGGACTTTTTCAATCCTGTTTTAATCAGGCCCCTTTTTCCCGTGGTCCTTGACTGATCATACCAAATTTTGAAAGGAACAATTCTTATGATGGTACAATCATTCTGTGAAAGTTTGAAGTCAATCAGATGAGAACTGTGGACTCAAGAGTGTTAACAAAGATCTTTGAATTAAATTTTAATAAGGCCCCTTTTCCTATGTTTCTTGAGGAATCATATCCGATTCCAAAAGGTACAATCCTTATGATGGTACAATCATTCTGTGAAAGTTTGAAGAGAATCCATTGTAAATTGTTGGCTTTAGATTATTAATGAGAATTTTTTATTAAACATTTCATAAGGCCCCTTTTTCCTGTGTTTCTTGAAGGATCAAACCAAATGTCAAAAGGAATAATCCTTATGATAGTACAATCATTCTGTGAAAGTTTGAAGGGAATCCGATGAAAACTATTGACTCCAGAGTGTTAACAAGAATTTTTTAATTAAATTTTCATAAGGCCCCTTTTCCCCTGTTTCATAACAGATCAGACCCATTTTCGAAAGGAACGATCCTTATGATTGTACAATCATTCTGAGAAAGTTTGAAGAGAATCCGAAAAAAACTGTGGACTCTATCGTGTAAAACAAGGATTTTTTAATTAAATTTTCATAAGGCCCCTTTTCCCGTGTTTCTTGACGGATCATACCCATTTTCGAAAGGAACCATCCTTATGTTGGTACAATCATTCTGAGAAAGTTTGAAGAGAATCCAATGAAAACTGTGGACTCTATCGCATAAACGAGGATTTTTAAATGAATTTTTAATGAATTTTCATAAGGCCCCTTTTCTCATGTTTCTTGACAGATCATACCCATTTTCGAAAGGAACGATCCTTATATTGGTACAATCATTCTGTGAAAGTTTGAAGAGAATCTGATGAGAACTGTGGACTCTATCGCGTAAACGAGGATTTTTTAATTAAATTTTCATAAGGCCCCTTTTCCCATGTTTCTTGACAGATCTAACCCATTTTCGAAAGGAACAATCCTTATGATGGTACAATCATTCTGAGAAAGTTTGAAGAGAATCCGATGAGAACTGTGGACTTTATTGCGTAAACGAGGATTTTTAATTGAATTTTTAATTAAATTTTCATAAGGCCCCTTTTCCTGTGTTTCTTGACGGATCATACCCATTTTCGAAAGGAACCATCCTTATGTTGGTACAATCATTCTGAGAAAGTTTGAAGAGAATCCGATGAGAACTGTGGACTTTATTGCGTAAACGAGGATTTTTAATTGAATTTTCAATTAAATTTTCATAAGGCCCCTTTTCCTGTGTTTCTTGACGGATCATACCCATTTTCGAAAGGAACGATCCTTATGATAGTACAATCATTCTGTGAAAGTTTGAAAGAATTCGATGAAAACTGTGGACTTTATCGCGTAAACGAAAAATTTTTAATTAAGTTTTAATTAGGCCCCTTTTCCCGTGTTTCTTCACGGATCTGACCCAATTTCGAAAGGAACGATCCTTATGATGGTACAATCATTCTGTGAAAGTTTGAAGAGAATCCAATGAAAACTGTGGACTTTATCGCGTAAACAAGGAAAAGTTTAACGGACGGACGCCGGACGGACGCACGGACGCCGGACGGGAAAAAGCCATTGCTATAGCTCTAGTGGCCTTCGGCCAGTAGAGCTAAAAATTGCTTGTAATAAGAAACTTCTTCATTTGCGACACTGTTTTCTACTCCAAATGAAAAAGGTTTGAAAATTCAAGCATCTTAACCCTTTCCTGTTCAATCTCTGGTTTTAACCACCCTGTGATCTATAATAGGGAAAATATTGTAGAAAAAGAGGAAATTGCTTGTAACAAGCAATTTTGTCTTTTTCCACTAAATTTTCTATCCTACTGAATGGTTATTTTTCAAATTAAATCAACCTTCAATTTTTGTCTGAAAAACCTTTGAATTTGGATGGGTAAAAAAATTGGCAAAAAGGTAAAGGTTTAAAATTGTTGTCATTAGATTCTTTGACCAGTCTAAATAGAGAATAGATAAAAAGGATAACATGATGGTTCTTATGCAACAGGCTACAAACTTCCAAATGTCATTATGAATACTTAAAGAGATGAAGTGAATGTTTTTTGTTTTCATGGATGTATGAACCGGAAACCTAAGCACACTGTATGAATACGCAAACTGGATTCATACATTGTGTGATTACGTTTTTCGGTTCATACCTCTATGAAAACAAAAAAATTCTCTTCATTTCTTATAATTTAATAGCTTCAAGCGAAAAAAACAAAAGCTTTACAAATTTTGATACCTTTTTGTGTGGGACTATTTTGTGTGGAAGCATACAAAATCGCTGCGTGCTCAAAATTTTGTTCATGGAGTTATGAATAATTTTTTTCGACCAATCAGAATGCCTGTTTTTGGTAGACGAAATTAAAAATTAAATTATTCTCGTATGAAAAGTCTGATCACACTAAAAATACAGAAAACTTGGCAGACTTTTTGATGGAAGAACTATTTATAATTGTAAATGGAAGACATACTTGTTGAAATCAAACTTGTTTCAACCCATTCCAAAACAATTCTGCTTTTTGATGCCCTTCAAGAAAACAGTTGGGAACCATTGTAGAAAATGAAGAAATTACTTGCAAATTGCTTGCAATTTGCTTGCAACAACATTTTTTTCATTCTCTACAACAATTCAACCAAAAAACTTGAGAAAAATCTTAAATTTCATAAACTTTAAATTGTTGTCTGCAACCGCTTTCAATTTTGATCAGTCTGAAATTTTATAGTCTGGTAATGAATTAATTTAGAGTTGATACAATTGCCTGTAAAAAGAAATTTCCTCATTTCCAAGTTTTCACCCTGTGGGAGGGTGTTAAAACTTCATGGACCTTTGTGGTCTGCAACTTTTTTTTTAATTTTGGCCATTCAAAGATGATTTCAATTGGTAATAGATTAAATATTGTTAAAACAACCAGGACTGACAACCAGGGTGAACCTTGGATCTATGTAAAGTATAGATACAGGTAGATTGCTCTTAACCCTCTCTTAATTGGCAGATCACCTATGTCAACAAAGAAATAGATTGACCCGTCCAAATTCAAATGGAACAAACAAATGATTAGTTTAGACTGGAAAAATCAAATGAGTAATTTAGACTGGAAATGAAATGTTCACTGCTGACATGAAAGAATTTTTTGTTGAAAGATATCTTAACCAAATAACATAGAAAGATTTAATTGACCTTCAATCAGATTCCTTGGAGCGATTATCCACAGGTCTATTTCATACATGCGTTAATAATGTTAACAAATACTATCGAAATAATTGGAATATTAACCTATTCCAACACAGTGACACTTTTAGACACCCTTCAAGAAAGAAGGCTTCGGAAAACATTGTGGAAATTGAAGAAATTGCTTGTTACTAGCAATTTCTTCTATTTCCACAATGTTTTCTACAAAGAATTTTGAAAAAATCTGAAATGTCATAAATTTCAAATTGTCGTCAGCAACTCCTTCCAATTTGGACCAGTCTAAAATTTTGCCATCTGATAATGGGTTAATTGTGACTATCTTTTATTACCTATTTTTTTCAGTACTGAATCGTCAATGTTTTAAAAACACATTTATGCTCAGACAGATTGATATACCAGTGACACAGTATGATGACAACAGCCTCACTCGACTAAGTCCGGAATAGCTAAAAACGCTAGTGAACAGCATTTTCTTCTTTTCCCAAAATGTTTTTCAATCATGTCTCTCACCGTATCAAAATGTAGGATTCTAGAAAAATTGGTGAACTGATTTAAAAAGATCCTGTAAGGTTTGACAACTGGGGCACATTTAATAAGCAGCAGACTAGGTTATTGCTTACTATTGGTAAAGAACGGTTAAAATATTCAATACTAGAGACTGTTCATTTTCCTCATTCTGATTAGTCGAGGGTTAATCCCTAACTTCATAGATCTCATCGCCATGGCTCTGTTAAAATGTCGCTGTGGTTTCCCATCAGCCCCTTCTTCATAACTGGCCTCCATTGAAGTAATTACCCCAAACACGACCCCCATAACTAGGAACAAAATAATGAAAAGGGTGTACTGAGTCACTGACGGGCTTGGAGCACCTTCCATATCGCGCAAGTGTGCTTCTGCTCGCTGGAAGCCTGGGTTTAATTTTAAAGCTTGTTGAAAATGGAGACTAGCTTCCTCGTAATGTCCATATGCTTTTAAAATTTCTCCGAGAGTAAAGTGTTGATGCCACGAGTTGTCTTCATTTGACTGCATGGCTAAAGACCTTCTTGTCAGAAATATCGCATCATCGAGGTATTGAAGGTTGAACAATATTCTGGCAAGGTATAACAAAATTTCTGGATTATTCGGAGTTATAGCCAGAGCTTTTCTGAAACATTCAATAGAAAACTGGGTATTTCCTTTGATTCTCCAAAAATTCCCTATTTGGCTGTAGGTGTTGGAAGACTTTGGATTCTGAAGTAGAAAGTACAGTACTTACAATATCACCACAATCACTCTCTTAACCCGAACAACATGAATAATTTTGGACTCATCCAAATTGAAAGATTTTGCAGACATAAACCTCAAGTTGGTGGGATTTTAACAAATTTATCTTTTAGGATAGACAAATTGTTGTTAATGAAGAAATTGCTTGCACAAAGTAATTTCTTCATTTTCCACAATTTTTTCCAAAGCCTTTTTTTTTCTTGATGGGCTTAAAAAGCAGGATTGTGTGGGAAAGGGTAAAAACTTGTATCCAATAGTGATAACTTTTGGATTTTCATCTAGTAATATTTCATTCTCTTTATTTTTCAAGTTTACATCGCAGATGTCAAGACAATTTTAACTACATCACCATAACCATTTGAATCCCCTATTTTCTATCTTAATATGACAATAGCTCCAATAACAGTCTGAAATAAAGTTGTTCGGTGCAGGGTTATCGCCAATAGAAATTCGACCAATCAGCAATGCGTATTTTTTCTATATGGAGCTTAAAACAGAGTAAAACGGATTGACCTACTTTCGATAAATAATTAAGCAATAACTAATGAAACGCTCGTTACATTCCTTCCGCGATGTAAACAATACCAAGGACCCACTGAAAATTATATTCCCCTGCCCTAAGTCTATATATGAATTATCTATAAGTTTTGCAACATTGCTAATGAAACACAAACAGTTATGGTTTATTAAATCCTTAACGTATATATTTCCTTATAACTTAAACAAGTAGTTTCAATATTATATATATGTAGATAACTAGTATATTGTCAGCAATACATTGTGTGCACTCAGTGGGATATTTGTAAATAATATGTATTTTGTTTTATATAGTGGTCCTGTGGAGGGTCGAGTCCTGCCCCTACTGTACTATTATCTTTTAACGTAAATAGTTTTAAACCACGGAGTGCATTTTTATCCCATAGGGACACAACTAGTAAGCATTTGTCATCGCATAGGTATAATAATATAGAAAAAAAAATTGTGAAGCTGCTCAGGAAATGGAGATATTCCAAGCTCGAGGGTAAAGCAAGTACCTCTCCTTCCCCCCCTCCCCCCGAGCAACCCGCCGAGGTTAGACCCAGGGGGTGAGCAGGTCGGTTCCCCAGGAGGAGATGGAAATTACAGGAGAATGGGTACAAATAATTATCACTTAACCCATTCCCTCTTAACAAAATTTAGACTGGTTTAAGTTCAAAAAAGTTACAGATGACAATTTCAGGTTCGTGAAATTAAAAAGAATCTTTGTCTTTGTCTTAAGTAAAATATTGTGGACAATGAGGAAATTGCTAGTTACCGGTAATTCATTTTTCAACGAGTTTTGCCAAGCTCTTTCTGGAGGGGCAATGAGTCCAGAAATGAGTTAATACAATATAAGTTAATTAGGACAATCAGGGCTGTCAAAATATTAATTGACCAATCAAATTATCCATTTGAACCAAAAGTGAACCTTGAGCTCAAATATTGGCTGTCATTTTTGCGAAGCATTTTTGTTGTTTGGTGACTTGAACATCGTGACTACAGCTTATTAAAGCTGAATTTACAACATTTAGATCGCCAGCCAACATCTTAACTTTTTGTTTCATGTTACTGGCCAAAAATATTAAAATCTTATTTAAGTAGATATTCCTGTCAGGATCAGTGGGTGTTGCCAGCAGAGTCAGTGAATGGGGCCAGCAATCCATCAACTACTTAAACAGTAAGACCAGAAAAGCATGATTTTACAACAAGGTTAAACATTCAATGATTTGTAGTAATACATACTTGTTTTTTAATTTTTCTCAATCTAATTTCTAGCTCTGTCATATCCACCTCCGAGTTTTTGGCACCTTTTTTCCGGAACATGATGGCAACTTCTGGCTCTGGTATATGAGGATGTTCATTTCTCGCTGTAATTCCCCGTAAATGATCATATTGGGTATAGTTTGTTGCTTTTCCACAAGTTAAAACTTTTTTGGTTGTTTTAATACTTTCGTTCTTTTCAGATCTTGAAGTAACATGTGATTCTCTGCTTCTGAAAATAGAGTAAATTCAACCCATCTTACAGAATTAACACCACCAGGGATTATTATGCGCAAAAATATCTCATTAGCGAAATCTAATGAGAAATTAACAAATTTTGGGTGAGAAATTTTACCAAATTCTTCACTTTTACATTATGCTTTGAGATTTTTTTCTCAATAACCAATTACAAAACTGCATATTTTAGAATGGTCCTAATTGAAAGGAGTCGCAGACAACCATTAGCCCATTCCCACACAGCAAAATTTTAGACCAGTCCAAATTCAAAAAAATTGCAGACGACATTTTTAAGTTGATGAATTTTTTAAAATCTTTGTCATTTGGGGTAGAAAACACTGTGTAAAATGAAGAAATTGCTTGTGTCAAGCAATTTCTTCGTTGTCCACAGTGTTTTCCAACTCTTTTATATTGATGGACGTTTAAAAGCGTCATTGTGTGGGAATGGGTTAAAAGTGTATAAATTCTAGATTTTTTCAACTTTTTGGGTAGAAAACATAGTGGAGAATGAAGAAACTGCTTGTTGGAAGCAATTTTTTCATTTTCCACAATGTTTTCCCTATTGTTTTTCTGGAGGGGCGTCAGATAGCATCACTGTGTGGGAATGTGTTAAGCCAGTTTCAATGAGATTTCTGGCAGAAACATGAGAGAATCTCTCAATATCTCACTCCAAAATGATCCCTGCAAATTAAGAAATTTTATAAAATATTCAATTCTGGATTAATTTTTTGTAATATGATGGCAGGTACATGCATCAGCATTTCTAGAACCTAGAGTAGAAAATTTTCCCAAATGCCCT
The DNA here is from genome assembly GCA_946902895.1 of Fragum fragum. Classification (NCBI taxonomy): domain Eukaryota; kingdom Metazoa; phylum Mollusca; class Bivalvia; order Cardiida; family Cardiidae; genus Fragum; species Fragum fragum. The sequence goes on along the minus strand of OX336378.1, from coordinate 34,738,241 downwards.
CCCAAAACGTCAAAACAGGCATTAGATACTAAATATGGGCCAGATATTGTCTTCCTGGTTTTGGGCAAATATTACCCAGTATCAGTGGAATAATGCATTAATCTAGAGTTCACAACATTCAAATGTCAGCACCTCCTGATCTCATTTGCACATGAATCAAATTTAAGAGACAAAGTCAACCATCAGCACATCACATTAACCCATTACCACACAATAATGCACATACATGTTATATTCTCCAGAGGCTCATAGGGAGATTTGAAAGTTATGGTAGGGAGATTGGGGTCCCAAATAGGGAGATTTTGGCGTGCCTCAAGTATCGTTTAAGCCCATTACCACATGAGAAAATTTTAGACTGGTCTAAATTGAAAGAAGTTGCAGACGACAATTCAAAGTATATGAAACTTTGAATTTTTTCAACTTTCTGGGTTGAAAACATTGTGGAAAATGAAGAGATTGCTTGTAACAAACAATTTCTTCATTTTCCACAATTTTTCCCAAATCTTTTTTTTGGGGGGGGGGGGGGTCTAAAAGCGTTACTGAGTGGGAAAGGGTTAAAATGTCACAAACTTGCCATTATTCTTGCATTTTTAACAAATCAGGGTGTTGTTGCTTTTATTGTTGCTGTCTATTCTCAACTTCAATAATTCAATCTTGTAAGGATAACTTCCGTTTAACAAACTGAATAATTGAGGGGGGCGGGGCAGGCAAAATTTGGGTTTGAAATTAAAAGTTAAGAAAAAGCTCATAGCGAGCAATACATGGGCTAATGGACACATAGTGATCAAAATTTTTGTAAATAGATTCATCAATAATCAATGGAATGTTTGTAACTATCTTCTTCAGATTATTTCAGTGCTTTGATTGCAGATTACATATATCATGAATACATTAAGTACTCAGCAATAAATAAGCAGGATACTGCTTAACCCTTTCCTGTTTTTGGAAATTTTAGACTGGTTCAAATTGAAAGAGGTTGCAAACGACGACGAAAATTTGATGCAATTTGAAATGAAACCATCTTTGTTACAAGCAATTTCTTCTTTTTCCACAATGTTTTCTAAGATATAAAATCACAGCCAGTTAAAATCCCGTATTTGTAGGGGAAAGGGTTAAAGTCATACAAATCAGGCGTGTTTTTGTCTTCTACAGCTGTCAGTACTTTGATTTCAGAATACAACTACTGGTAAAAATACATATTGAAGTATCATAGAAATTGGAAAGGCAGGCTAAGGGATGCAATTGCTGACCCTTATCTCTGCATGAATAGCTCTATATTTTACGGAACTTACATAGACATTACAAATTACTCATTTCAACATTATATTTTTTACTTTCCATGTTACTTTAGGCCTTTTTCAACTTGAACCAAATAAGGTGATGATGGCAACAGCTTTTATTCAAGCTTGGTAGTTTTCTTTTTAGACACCATTCATATGAGTCTACCTTTTAGTGTCCAGGATTGGCAGGAATAAAACCAATTGTCTTTGGATGAACAAAATTTCATAACTTCAGTATGATGAAGCTCTACTTTGGGCATTTCGCTCGCAAATCAAGGAAGTGAATAAATCATAAAGGGCATATAAAAATGTTCTTTTTAATCTGTAGGTATGATGTCCGACGTCAAACTATTTTGACCCGTTTCTCTTTCAAAAAACATTTACTGCTCAAACCTAACAAAAAAATCATTTGGACGGCAGATTGCTCATTTTAATCTTCTTTTGTGGCTTCCATTTCAAAATTGGATACCGTTTCTCAGAAAGCAGAGACGTCACATCTGCAGTTTATTTAAAATTTTCGGACATTGTCGGAGCGTACTGATTCTTTGTGTAGAGAGTATTAATTTGATGTCTGTATTCATCTGAAATACCGTCCCCTGAAACCCGATGTTTTCCCATTTATGATATTCTTTTGTAAGATTTAAAGCTCTTACTTTTATGTCGTGTATTCAGAGGGGATAATAATCTTTCTCGGTGGTAGAATTTTATAAGGGTCGGAACAAATCTATAGTTGAAATAGGATAAAGGTAAATCTTGGCCTTTATCCAATTTTTTGAGACTGTCAAGACGCGGGATTGAAACATCTCCATGGTGATGCGTGCACTCTTTCAACTTACTAATTCTTCAACGCATTTTAATTGTATCTAAACACACATATCGATGCTACATACAACCTTATTGCTGTACTTTTTCCTGTAGAACCTGGACATATTAACCCTTTCCTGTACAAACCAGGGATTTTACGCCCCTGCAATCTTTTACTTGAGAAAATATTGTGGTAAAAAAAGAAATTGCTTGTCACAAGCAATTTCTTCTTTTTCAAGAATATTTTCTACCAAATAAGATGGTTTAATTTCAAATGCATCCAATTTTCATTCAATCTGCAACGCCTTTCAATTTGGATCAGTCTAAAATTTCAAGAAACAGGAGAGGGTTAAGCAACCAAATGCGCAAGTGTTTGAAAAAAAATCACTTAGTTAACAGATAGTGCATATATTTGGATTGAAAAAGATGGATGTTTACAGAAGTTACCGTTCTCCTAAAAAGCCTTGGTGGCTAACCAAAAGCTTAAGTTACGATGTTCTGGTTTCTCAAGACGATAAGTGTATAAAAAAGTAGGAATGGAATAAATGCTTCCGAAAGCCCAAATAATTAGAAATAATGGTGGATTTTTATGTTGGGTGCTGCCAAAAGTAAGTATGACGGAAAAAAAGGATATAAAATTATATTATTGAGATAGATCACCTGAAAGGAGGATTACTTGATCAATCGCAGGGTTTTCGCTTGTCTTTCAAAACAGGGGGTCATTTTGCCACATTATGACCCCTATCAAATAAGATAAGGAAGGCTCTCTAGCTATTTTGGGGGTCATTTCTGAAAAATGGGGGTCACAATTTAAAAATGGAGAGGGTCAGGGAAAACCCTGAATTGGTATGTTTATAATTTTTGGAGTAGACTACTGAAGGAATTGCAGCAATATCACCAGAATTCGCTATTTTGACCAATGTGGTGTATGAAATTGTATTGGAATCAAAGGTCACAAAAGCAAATTTGGGTTAAACTATCAAACTTACTACTACAGTGAAGGCTGTAAAGGTATTCTAGCTAGAAAAACAATAATACCATACAACTGAGTACACTCTAGTGGGAATATACAACTTTTAGGCAATCAAAACTATTTTGGTGAGACCACCCTTTGCCCGACAACTATTCCTTGCTCACAGATGCCGTATCTAGACCCCCAGATATTGGGAGAATCTATTTCCAGATATGTCAATCGTGAGGGAAAATGAAACATTGGGAGAATATGAAGAGATTGGGAGATATCAGGTGTATTGATGCATTTTCATGACCCTAATGAAAAAATCCAGAAAACATTGTGTAAAATGAAGAAATTGATTACAATAAGCAATTTCTTCATTTTCCACATTATTTTCTACCAAGAAAAATACAACATTCTTTTTGACACTGGTTCTGTTTATTACTTGTGCAGTGGTCAAGTGGAAGAGATTCAGATCAATTGTGAAATATAAACTTGTAAAAATGAATAACGGAACCCTATCAAATTGAGAATTTACTTTTAAGTTGGTATATTTAACTATTCGAAAAGAGCCATTGATCATTAGATTTATTTTTGAAAATGAGAAAAAATAGGGTAATTTTCTGTTAGGATTCATCACCATTTTTCTCACATTATATGAGGTAACATAACAGGTTATATGACGCTCAGAATTACTGACACAGCTCTACTTGTAGAAGTTAACAATAAATATTGATTGCAGATAATTAAAGGCCTTTGTACATATGTATCCTATTTTGTCAGACATAAAGCATTTATTTTATTTGTACTAAATCCAAGTTCTCAACATTTGCAATCATTGACCTGAAGACAACAGACCTTTCAACATGAACTTGTTCCATTTCTCTACAGGAGCTGCAGTCTGTTTGACCATCAACTAACCACTGACCATTCTCAACCCGTTTATTCGTCAATATATTCAGTATCCTATCATTGCTTGGACCATCCCCGTGACTTGCAGTGCCATCAGTTTCAGCCTGTATCTTCCCATCCTCAACATTCAGTCTCCAGTGATTCGCACCAACCGAACTTCGAGAGTTGCTGTTTACGATGTGAACAGATATAATGTACATTGCCATGTAAGAAACACACGGCAAGTCGAACGTCATTTTGACGCAATCTTATGTAGTAGAAACGATTTCTTATTCAACTTTTTGTTATTTTGACAGATGGAATAAAAATTCTAATGGCGAAAACAAACTTCCTGTGGTTGTGCGATAAAAAAATCGTAAAGAATACAATTAAGTCTAAGGGAGATAAGTGTATTCCTAACAATCACGCCGGTTCTTTTCGACTAAAAGTCATACTTTTTCACCTTTGGCAGGTGAGCTGAGTAAATTCAAGACCGTAAGTTCAACGAATTCCAATACAATTCCCCATTATAGCGCCTATAAAAATAAAGGGTTGTGAAAACACGGTTATTTATAAATTGTCATACATTCAATTTCTTCATCAATGAGTATATTTTCTTCCCAAAAGTCAAAGATTTTTTTGAAAAAATACTAACTCAAGATCACAGTCTGTAACTTCTTTGAACTTGGACCATTGTAAAATTCTGTCATCTAGTATTAGCCGACTAACAAATGAAAATCTTTGATGCAAACAGTCTTCCATATCGCACTCGACTTATTCTTACTCGTAGCCTAACCATGCCAGGGTTTTGACCGTAAAATCTGAAAAATTCAGTTTGTCCCTTCGCAAATTCCGTCAATGTCAAAACAGGCTTTTGTCCTTTCATATCATATATTCTGTCGAATATTTAACGAATTAACCAATTTCCACACAATGACGCTTTTGGTCGCCCCTCAAGAAAAACAGTTGGGAAAACTTTGTGTAAAATGAAGAAATTGCTTGTTAAAAGCAATTTCTTCATTTGACACAACGTTTTCTACCTAGAAAGTTGATAAAAAATCTCTAAAATTTCATAAACTTTAAATTTTCGTGTGCAACTCCTTTCAATTTGGGCCAATCTTAAATTTTGTCGTCTGGTAATGGTTTAATTTCTTAATATCCTTGCAGGACACGGCCAGTTAGCAACGCTATTTCTACTCATGAATAAATTCACTCTTTTTATTGTTTCGACCCTTCAAAATCAATTTTGACCCCTAGAATTTCAAGGTCAATGAGTCAATGACTCATCAATTTCAAATACTAGCACTAGCCCTGCACACATAGGATATCTTAACAGACTACGTGATGAAATAATGTCGGGAAAGCCACGGTATAGCTAGTAAAAATTCTCATACACTTACCGCCATTTTTAGTTTACAAAGAACCGAAAGAATTTGACTTTATAAGGACGAAGATAAAACGGCGCTTCTATGACCGTTAAATAAGAAATGCGGTAAAAAAAAGAAAAACCGTGAACATCGATATTCGATCTCTGTCATTGGAATTCTTCTCTATTTATAATAATAACTAACGCGCATGACTGTGTGCGTGTGAGTGATTGTGTTTATTTTATGTGTGTGTGTATGTTTATGTGAGTGTGTGTGTTTTAGTGTTTTTATAATTTTCAGCAGTGTTAATAACGGTTATCTTTATTTGTTGACATTTTACACACACCAGATGTTTACTGTGGGGAAAAGGGTTGTACTCGTTCATATTTTTCTGTTCATCTTTCCCCTCACCTTCTCTCTTTTCTTAGCGCGCCATTGTTCGTTGGTCAGAGAGGAGGACTCATGATCAAAGAGGTGTCAAAGGTCGTGGGTTTGAATCTCGGGTCACGCAGATTTGTATACGGCAACGATTTATGATACACAGGATGAAAAATGAAATTTTCCATGGGGGCTTAAAACACAAAATGTTTTCTTCCTTTGTCTGTCCATACACCCGCGTCGACTACTTTCTCCCATTTCCCACCTATTAGTCTATCCCTGGCATCCATATCTACCCCCGTTTCTCAATATCTATCCCCATACCCCATCCCTGCCCACCGTCATCTGATTTAAGCCTTAAGTGTTTAAAAATGGGTTTTTTGTCCGATATTCCCAGACAAGAATTATAAAGTTAGTACAATTCTAAGATTAACCATTTTATATGACAGAAATTTTGTATGAAAACAAGAAATTTCTCGTTACGAGCAATTTCTTCTTTTTCCACTATTTTTTCTCACGTATGATATCAAGGGATCGTAAAAGTCATGGATTGGGTTAAAATCGTCATTTTTTTCATGGCCCTTTGTGAGCATCAACGCGGAAGAAAGCTGAAGCTTTTATAACATTAGCGTCTCCCTCAACATAACTTCTTTCTGAAGGGGTGAGTTAGATAGTTAGACATCACGTGTACACCGATAGGTGTGAGGGTATTGCGCACACTATTGATCGGAATTTCTCTTAAAGTCGTGCACGCTAAAAATGATACGTGCACGCGAAAGTAATACAGATGTATCTACATAATTCAGGTGGGCGCACTTTAAAACTGAGAGTGCAGGCGTATAGTTTTTGCATGTGCAAATGCGCGCATTAAAGTTGCTAATCTAAAGTCTTCAATCGAGCACATAAAGGTGCTAATCTAAAGTCTTCAAGCGAGCGCCATAAGTATTGAGTGTCACAGCGTTTATTCATTTGAGCCCACGTGCTGGAATCGTACAGGCGCACCTGCATCATTTACGCAGGAACGCGCTCATGCGAATGACCCAAACGATACACCCTGTGATGTAATCGATAAAATAGAAACATATTCCTAGTGAAAATTGTTGTGACGTTAGGTAGAGCGGGGGTCTTGCGATCAAAAGAACTCTAGTTTGATTTCCGTAAGTTGTTATGGATTTTGGTTCGGTCTATCATTTTCCGACACTTTCGGCGAGAGTACAGTCGCATTTCCCAGAAAGAAAATCAAGAAGATGTAATCTAAATTGCAGGGGCTCGTTTTTCCAGTCGAGATTTAAACCCAAAATCAAGACACGAGGGTTCTGTTTATATAACTTAATCTTCAGTTTCGTCTATTAAAGACGAGCGTTCTGATTAGTCGAAAAAAATATAGTCATACCCCTATGAATAAAATTGTTGTATACTTCCGCGCAAAATGGTTCCATACTAAAAGTATCAAAATTCGAAAAATATTTGCTTTTTTCGCTCGATGTTATTAAATTTTAAGTATTCGCGTATTAATACATTAGTGTGATTATTGCTTTTGATTTTCTACCTCCATGAAAATAAAAAAAAAAAAAAATCTCTTCGCGGTTTCATACATAAGTGTGATTAGTTCTTAAGGTTCACGCTTCAATAAAAAAATATTCTCTTCATCTCTTAAATGCTCTTTTCGGACAATGTCAATTAAATCCTTAGTTTCGTGATCATTTAATCAAATGAGAGAACCTTGAAGCGCCGATTCATTAAAGTTAACATGTTCATTGAATCTATGGGAAATATTTATCGGATATACATTTCTTCCAAATAAAAGAACAGCCAAAAAGTTACCTAAGAGAAGTAGATATTGATGTTTTATAAATAATAGATATGCTATTTCTGAAAATATATCGAATAAGTGATCCTATTTTTTCAGATTTCATAGACCTATATCAATTTAGTATTACTACTTACATTGGATTAACACGATTTTTGGTTTTCTTTTCAAAATCAAATATTGTTTAGTGTTATTTATTTTAGTTTTCTCCTTAAATAAAAGTAAATGTTGTCTTCAATAGTACCAAACAATAGATTTGTCTTTATTTCACATTAACGATTTCTTATATGTGACAAATATTCCACGAAAGGAATAAGTGGTGCCAAATGGATCGTCTTTACGAGCAATTGACCAATCGCTGGCCCCGCCCACTTACTCTTTTGGCCATGCTTAATGGCTCCAACAGGAAGTAACGCTTCGATTTTAAACGTCGTTATTTTGCAAAATTTATGGCCAGTAGCACGTGACAAAAAAGTAGGAAACCCGTAGTTACGACGTTTAAGTCGTCAAACCAATAAAACGGTTCACCAAAATGGCGGCCAATGTTGGAGTTAAACACTAATTTCATTGGGCGCCTGGTTATTTGACTGACAAGCGCGATTGGACAATTAATGGTATATTGGAAACAGTATCGAGTTTCTTAGTGTGTTCTTTAGTTTGTTTTTTATCACCGAGTTTGAGTTTATTACTATATTGCATATATCATATTTTCCATTTATTTTATTTGCCATATTCATATAGAAATGATAACAATGATAATAGAACAGGAAAAATAATAGAAATAAAACCAAAAAACGTACAAGCATTAGTCAGATTTTTGGTCTTCTTTTTTTTTAAAAAAAAAATAAGATTTTAGCAAGTGATTATTGGTTAGATGATGCTCTATTCAAAGATTCGATATTTCTGATTTTCACGAATTACACTGTGATATGATAGCTTTTACAAGCAGAGCCAATCGTTTCTTGACGCATCATTTTTTTTTCAAAGAACTGAATAAACAGCCCGTCAGGTGGAATATATGGCAAATGACGGGTCGTTGTTGTCAAAAAAAATTCGATACAATAATCAATGACGGGTACCATTTATTAGACCGGAAGTAAAATGTTGGACTCTGACATTCATTTGTTATATTTTCCGTGATTGAAGACTTAAACGTCGGAACTACAACTTATTCGAACAGCAGTTACGACGCTTAGATTTTCCAACGACGAGTTATCATTTGTTTTATGTTCCAACCATATATTTTTTTCAAACGAAAGTCGTTTGATATCGAACTGTCTGGTCGGAGGACCTAGGTAATGACTAGCGATGCGTTAATTGACCTATCGCGGCTGTCAATCAAGGAATCAACCGACCAATCAAATCATCCATTCAGCCCGGACCTGAGCTTTCAACTCCGATATTGGCCGCCATTTTAAAAAAAAACAAAACATTTTTATTGGTTTGGCGACTTAAACGTCATAACTACAGCTTGTTCAAGCTGTAGTTATGACGTTTCGTTTTGGTCGTCAACTAATCATTTTACTTTTTTGTTACATGCTGTTGGCTATAAGTTTTGAAAAATTGCGCTGTTAAAATTCGAAGCGGAACATCCTATTGAAGTAAATGGGCGGGGCCTAGGGAGTCAGTAGGCGGGGCGAGCGATTGGTCATTTGAAAAGCAACAACTAAAATTATATTCGATGATTAGTGTGATACAGGAAAATAACATTGATTACTAGAGTAACATAATTACTTCATGGAAAAGTATTTTTTGTGAAGTTCAGTTGAAATACACACGTCCGTTTTTTAAGAGAAATTATCTAACTCATCCCTACACAACTCCACCTTTATACGACCATATAGAAATAAGCTTGGGAAAACATTGTGGAAAATGAATGAATTGCTTGTGTCAAGCAACTTCTTCATTATGCTCAATGTTATCTTGTTTGTTTTGTTGTTTTGTATCCCCAAAAGCAAATATATTTTTTCTTTAAATTTCATCAACGTTTTATTTTCGTCTGCAACTTTTTTGAATTTGGACTAGCCGAAGACTTAGCTGTGTAGTAATGGTTTAAAGAAATGGAATATGAACGTACGAACTGACGGATGGACGACAGAAATAACTTCATGACAAGAGCCACATTCTCAACAATTTAAGTGAACAAGTACTTTAAAAAATGGAAACGGTTAACTTTCATCCTTAATGTTAAAAGAAATGAACAGAAAATCATTGGGAAGAATCTTAACTTTTGAAAACGAACATATTTAAGTCAAAGCTGTCTTGATATCACCGGCGCTTTTTATCCAATACAAGACTTTAATTCCCGGTAGGATTAAACTTCCCCTCTAACATGAGCCAGGGCCGTATAAAACTTGGTATCACTGCGATTGCGCGTTCGCTTTCCCTGAACCCCTGTACCAGGTCGTCTAGGTTTGTCGGGTACCAACATGATGCTGTCGTCATTTCCGCCCTGCATATCTTTCAACGATACGACCTTGTCTGAACTGACTACCTTCATTCCAACCTTTTCGTCAGCAGACATATTTGAGTCATTCGCTTTCACGATCGGAATATCGTTTAGCGGTATTTCAGGTACATCCTCTATCGCTTTATCTACATTTACGAATGATTGAGTCGGCGGTTCTTTTGACCTTTCACTTTTATCCGTATCATTGTCCAGGTCTTGCTTTGAGGAATCACTTCTCGACGAAGAAAGGTCAAGAAGAGGTACAACTGGGTTTGGTTCTTCTTTATAAACCACTGTCTGCTCTTCAAGAATAACTGGTTGTGGATCCTCAACAATGGCGGTAGAAGGTGTGTCCCTCATACTTTCAGTTCCATGCGAGTTCGAGTCCATCATGACGTTAGATGCACTTATAACAGACTCAGCTGGGACCTTTGTAGGACTGGATATCACTGGCATCACTTCTGGTTCCGTTGGAAATTTCCCCTTCATCTCAGTCTCTTCCATTATCTCCGTTTTCTCCGTAACAACTGCAAGTGGCGACTCTCTCCCAGGCATGTCACTTATCAGCAGGTAACTGCAGATATTTCTTTCTCGCCTTTGTTCAGCTGTCACATTCCCTCTTACATTTCTTGCAAACATTTTCAGTGTGTATTCTCCAAACGGAGGACATTCAACGTAGAAGGTTATTATGTTAAGGTCAACCTCAAACTTGTCTGTTATTGTATTTACACTATAATCATTGTCGTATGTTGACGCCATTTTGAAATAGAATTTCATATTCTGTACTGTGTTTGTATCTACTATCTTAAATCGAACTTTAGTCTGTACATTTTTTGCAACGATTATCCCGCTTGTATAGTTAAATGGCGTAAGTCCTATTTTTGCGATTTCCTTTCCAGGACCCCAGCCAATCGGATCCATTTTGGGATATCCTCGGTCGGCATAATTTTCAACTAGGACTTTGTATATGGCCACCCAGTCATAGTTTTTGAATACAGAGTTTTTAGAGTTACTTTTTCCAACGATTTCCACTCTGTATATTCCTTTCTCTGGAAACCTTACTCGAATTGATATCGAACTTTCTGTTGGGCGATGTATAAAAACCGGAACACTGGAATTGGAACCTTTGGTGAGATACCGTTTGGTTTCCGGCCTGTCGAAATGGGAAATGTAACAATTGAATGTGTATTCAGGGCTCTGTTTAGGCTGTAGACCAAACATGATTTCCACTTCTCCATCCGGGGACTCTATCTCACAGAGTGGATGAGAAAGTATTTGCATTTCTAACTCAAAATATCTATTTTTGAGACAAGCTGTCTCCTCGAACGATTCCAAGTGGCGTGGGGCGTCTAGAAGTTGCCAACGTGGGCTTTCAGCGAAATGGGTGTAGATGAAATCTTTCGGGTCGGCGAGAAAGAAACTTTCGTCACACTGAAAGCGTCCTCGTCCATCGCCAGGATCTTTTTTGTCACATGTACCCCAGAGTGTGTCGACAAGACGCCATGTTCCATTTATACATACCGCGTTCCACTCAGCGTAATGTTTGTCCATGTTGACTCGCTCTCCTATCTGGTAATGAATACCTTTAGTTGCGCCATGGATTATAACACAGTAGAGACCAGCATATCTGAAATAGAGTGCAAAGGATATGGAGTACAATCATTAACGACTTAAATTTATGTGAGTGAACAACATTGACTTTTTTTTATTTTCAAGGGAGTTCACGAATAAGAGAAAATATTTTTGTTATTTATTGGAATAAAGGATTTATCGATCTCACACGTAAAAGTATACTATCTGTTTAATTCGAATAAGAGGCAAAAGTATGTATTTTTCCAGACAAAATCTCTATTTAGCGTCATTTTGGACTTGAATTAAGTGGCAACCCGAGAACGCCATCAAAATCTTTAGTCCTTCTGCGCGAGAAATACACAAAAATAGGGATAAATCTAGCAAAGTGGTAAGATTATCGTATACTAGTTTTTGCTAATTACGAAGCGTAAATCAACCAGAAAATCTAGATAGCCAACTTCTTTCATAATTAAACCTTTCCCGTTTTTAGAATTTTATACTTGTCCTAATTGAAAGAAGCTGCAGACGACAATAAAAGTGAAGTGTTACCATCCTGTGTAGTAGAAAATATTGTGGAAAAAGGAGAAATTGCTTGTTACAAGCAATTTCTTCTTTTTCCTCAATATTTTCTCAAATAAAAAAATCAGAGGGACGTAAAAACCAGGAATTGAACATGAAAGTGTTAGATAGTTCTTTAAATCTTTAACGGATAATGGCAATATAGTAAAACAAGCTTAACCCATTACCAAACGACAACAATTTTGGACTAGTCCAAATTGAAACAAGTTAAAGATGACCTTTCGAAGTCCGATTAAATAGAGAAGAGAGAGAAAACAAAACAAAACAAAAAAAAAAAACAAACAACACTGGCATATGGGCTAGAAAACATTTTGAGAAGGGGAGGAATTGCAATTCCTCCCCTTCTCACAATGTTTTCTAAAGTTTTATTTGTTCAGTGCGTTAAAATGTGGGGATTAAGGGGTAATAAATTAAAGGAGGACTTGAAAAAGAAATAGAAAACATCTAAATTAATTTCTCTAATTGGAAAATGATAATCGTCAAAGGATTCGTACAAAGTAAAATACTGAGAATTGCAAATGCAAACGCAAACCATACATACCTACACAATGTACTGGTTACATACCTACACAATGTACTGGTTACATACCTACACAATGTACTGGTTACATACCTACACAATGTACTAGTTACATACCTACACAATGTACTGGTTACATACCTACACAATGTACTGAACACCTTGGAGTACCGCTGTCGCTTCGTTCGTAGAAGCCAGAGATGGTAGAGAGCTGACTGTGAATCCTTGGGTTCATGTTCGAGACTCTGCATGCGGTGTATCGGCTGGTTGGTCAGCCAGCGGTACAAGACTCGAACCTTTGATAAATCGTCCTCATATCCCTGTACTAGATACTCAACCAGACCTTCCACCGGCTTACTTAGTATCGTCATTGGGACCTGATAAAAGAAAGATTTCGAAAAGGCAACGTTTTTTGATAAAATAAAAGGAATAAATAAAAGCATTTCACCAAACCTCCATGACCAAATGTTGTGAAATCTTGTATTTAAATGCATAATTGGTGGGAATAAGATTAACGCATCCTCTCATGTTTAATATATTGTACAGAGTTTGTTAAGCTTTTGTTTGTTTGTTTTTGTGGGACCAAAAGGTCAATGTATCAGAAAAAAATTGATAATAATTTAAGACTTTGAACAACAACAACAACAAAAAAAAAAGTGAAACTTGACAACGAATCATCTATTACTATAATTTCCTCCTTTGAATTTCCTGTCATTTTTTTTTTAATTTTGCTGTAAATGTATAAATGTCTGACTTGGATATATATTTTAAGAGGCCCAAATGGAAGACTGGGTTAGCCCAACTGTGTTGCCTCGTTAAATAAAGACTTTATTATTATTACTATTAATGATTTTTGTTGAACCAAGTCTGTTATGAGTTCTGTGAAGTTAGAGTTTGATACGATATTCGATCTAAAACCGATCTGCTTTTCAAATCGGTTGCGAAAGTTCTTCTAACTTTGACCAGCCACTATCATTTCTGCTTTCTTGAATGTTTGTGCCGATTATGTAGGCTTAAGACAGAAATCATCGATAGCTGGGAATCGAACTCGGACTCAATCTCTGCCGGAGCAGCACATAAAATACTGATTCTTATGTATAGGGTTGAGCAAGAAGCTTTTCTTGATGGAAAAAATGGCTTGGTTACTGGTATACTAGTTTTAACTATGACCGCACGCCCTCCCTTTTTAGGCCCCCAAGAAGAAAAGCGTAATAGAAGTAATTTCTTTCTTCATTTTAACATTATATACTTTTGACACAAAAAAGGAGATACATTTAAAATTCCACCAACTATGAATTGTCATAGGAAATTCCTTTAAGTTTTGATGAGTTTAAAAATTCGTGGTCAGGTAAAGGTTTACGCAGTGCATACATTGTTAAATGCTTCTGATAACATGACAGTGAATTAAGCTAATGCCATTAGACATTTATATTCGATGTTTTCTTCGTTTTCCAATTGAATATACTTAACCCTTTACCGTATGACATAATGTTATAATGGTCCAAATTGAAAGATGTTGCAGACAACAATTTCAAGTCGGCGAAAGAGATATTGGCCCTTTGTTTGGTGGAAAACACTGTGGACAATGAAGAAATTGCTTACAATTTGTTTTTTCATCGACCACAACGTTCTGAAGAGCCTTTTTCTTCAGGAGCGTAAAAATACAGGATTATGTGGGAATGGGTGAAATGAATAGAGAATATAAACATAATTTAAGGCACATCAACAGTTTAATCATCATTATTTTTTAAAAGGATAGGACTTAGAATAAGACTAAAAACATTACATGCACATTATTTAATTCTTTATCATTCTTTATTAAACAATTTTTAAATCGTTTAAAATACTCCTATAAAATTTAATACTTAGTTTCGTATATTAAAACCGAGCGTTCTGATTGGCTCTTAAAAGTATTCATGTCTCCATGAAAATGTTTTTAGCACACAGCTTTTTTGTATGCTTGTGAACAAAATAGATCCACAAAAAATCAATAAAAATTGTGAAATAATCGCATTTTGCGCTCAATTTCAATAACTTATAAGAAATGAAAAAAATCTGTTGTTTTCATGGAGATATGAAACGAAAAACCTAATCACGCTAAGGTATGAATCCGCGAAGTGGATTCATACCTTAGCGTGGTTAGATTTTTCGTTTCGTACCTCCATAAAATCACCAACAACAATCTCTTATTGGTATTAAAAGTATTTATTGGACTAAGAGATTATATCATTTGATTCATAAATGTTCATTTATAAAGAGAAAGGTACAATCACAAGTTCCAAAACTGATGTCTAGAAATCATTCAAGGTAAGTTGAAAAGAGAAAGGGCCTACCCGTATAGCCTTGTCGTCAACCAACATATACTCGGATATATCTAGAATTTCGGATTTTTTCGTGTTCGGTGGTCGAGGTGGTGGTAAACTCTCGGGTATTTGTTTCAAATCTTTCACGTAGACATCGTGCAGCTCGCTTAGTTTGTAGGACGGTGAGGGAGCCTTGGTGTACAGGGTCGGCACCGTTGGACCGGTCTTTATCTTCATCTTCTACAATTTGATAAAAAATCTAATCTTACTAGAATGACCAACTCTTTTAGAAGTTTACTTATATCAACCCATTACCAGACGGCAAAATTTTTAGACCAAATTGAAATGAGTTGCAGACGACAATTCAAAGTTGATGAAATTTTAGATTTTTTTCATCTTCTTGGATAGAATACATTGTGTAAGGTGAAGAAATTGCTTGTTACAAGCAATTTCTCCAATTTACACAATGTTTTCCCAATTGTTTTTCTTGGGGGGGGGCGTCCAAAAGCGTCATATTGTTGGAATGGGTTCAGCGATCGTAATAAACAGTACCTTTCCAAAAGCTAAGGCTCTTAAAGAAAGGGCATATTTGCTAAAGAATCATGGTAATAGAATCTTATGTTGTAGTAACTCATTAGAATGTCTCAATGAGACGATTTTAATGCGTTGAATCTACCTTTAATATAGGATTCAGTGAGAATTTTGTGATTACTTTATATATGCATTCGAGTGTATGTCACAAAACAGTACACAAAGCGTCAACCCATTCCCACACAATTCCTCCTTTCGATACATTGATAAAAATAAGGAAATCGCTCGCCACAAGTAATTTCTTCATTATACACAATGTCTTGTACTTTAAAAGTCGAAGAATTTTAAAATTTTGTGTATCAAAAATTGTCGTCTGAAACCTTTTTGAATTTAGACCAGTCAGTCAAACATCTTTAATTCGGTTATGTAATTGGCGTCCTCTTTCTGGTCTTCGGTGGTCGCTTTATACATTTTTGTGCAAATTAAATCAAACGTGCTAAGAAATGTGACGAAAGCAAATAGTACACAATCAAAGAAATCGAAAATCATACAAAATTGATGTCTCCCTAATTTCAGAGAGCAATACTGGTTAAACAATGATAATAATGATAAAAAAAACTATTGCAATGTTAGGCCAGATGGTTCTATACAAAAATAAAATGAACATTGTTAGACAAAATAACGAGTGACGTTTATATGTAGTCAACACAAGCTTTTAAATGACGATGATTGTCATGAGTAGATTAGTCATGTCAAGCGTCTTGGTGAAGAAACTTACTTGCTATGTAAACGCATTATCCGTCACAAAACATAGATTTTTTAGACTGGTCCAAATAGAAAAAAATGCAGATGGAACCTTAAAATCTTTCATTGTAGCCAGTGAGAAAGGAATTCATTGATTTTTCACAATGTTTTCTGGATCTCGTGGGTTATAAAACCCGGGGTTAAACTGTAAGGAAAAATATCTTATGTAATTATTTATCTGTAAGTATTTATTAATCTGTAAAACTTATTTATCTATAAGTATCTATGAATCTGTTTAACAAATTACAAAACAGGCTTTGTCAATTAACTGACATTTCGTCTGTATACTTATAAAACCTCGTAACTACAGCTCGATAAAACATATAGTTACTATGTTGTAGAAGTACACCCTACCCGGTATAATTGCCGTGTGTTTACAAACAAAAACCTACAAAATCAAGACAAAGACGACTATGATGCTTTTTACAATTAAAGTCTTTTCGACCCCTTTTTAGTTCTCTTTTTTATAGTCCGTCATAACAAATGTACTGCATTATATGTCAACCTTTATCATATAAGAAAGGGGAATGAATCCGTACCTTTTTTATACACGAAAGCGACATGGTTATATTTCCTTTACCAGAAAAAGTCTTTTATTTTAATACATCTCCTTTTAAATGCGAATCATTATGAATTTCGCGTTCTTACTGTAAAATGTATTGTTGAAATGTATTGTTTATGGTTGGAATTTATCGAAGACAAATGGCAGACTTTTAAGGCACTGTTCCGTATCAATGATTTCGAAACAAAGGACGTGTATTTAAATATGAAACTAACACATACGGTTTTTATCAACCTATTTAACCCATTCTCACACGACGACCTTTTTTAACGCTTCACAAGAAAAATACTTTTGAAAACACTGTGGAAAATGAAGAAATCGATCCCTACTAGCAAATATTTTTCTATTCCAATTTAAATATAATAACTTAGAAACTATCGTCTGCAACTTCTCTCCATTAGAACCAGTATGAAATTTTGTCGTCTTGAAATAGGTTGAATAGGAACAACTATAAAATTATTGTAGAAGAAACTTAACCCTTTCCTGTCCAATCCTTGGGTATAACGTCCCCCTGATTTTACAATTGAGAAAATATTGTAGGAAAAGAAGAAATTGCTTTAAAAAGCAATTTCTTCATTTTCCACAATATTTTCTACCCTACTGAATGTATATTTTCTAAATTAAACCCACTTTGAATTTTCGTCTGCAAAACCTGGACAGATCTATAACTCTGTAAAACAGGAAAGGGATAAAGGGCCCATACACTATCAATACTGTTGAGAGCGATATCGATTAAAAATCAATGTGTTGACCAATTTTCAATATCCCCCCAATATCCCCCCCACACACACACACTCACACATACACCACATACGTACATACATGTGAATAATTTTGCTAATGCTATTTACTGACAATATAATCGATAGCGTGTGGGCAACTCAAAATGTTTGTCAATGTATTCAGTGAATATTGTTGTCAATAATACTGATCGTACATGGGCCCCTTTAGGGAATAAATTAAACGTGAGTTTTAATCTATTTTATATGTCTGTTCGCTGCCGTGGAAGATTTACTATAAAAATTAGTAATATGCAACTGCATGTAAACAAGTATTCAGGGAAAATAGGCGTATGGTTTATCGTCGGTGCAAAATGCCGTAACTACAGATTTATTAATTGACCAACCGCGATGTCAATCAAGGAATATATCGACAAATCAAATCCTTCATTCAGCCCGGAATTAATATTTTAAATCCGACATTGGCCACCATTGGTGTAAAACATTTTTGTTGGTTTGGTGACTTAAACGTCGTAACTACAGCTTATTCAAGCTGTAGTTACGACGTTTAGGTCACCAACCAACCTTTCTACTATTTTGTTAGATGCTGCTGGCCATAGAATTTGCAAGATAACGCCGTTTAGCATCGAAGCGGGACTTACAGTCGGAATTAGTGGGCGTGGTCAAAGAAGTATGTGGGCGGGGCCAGCGTTTTATCAATTATACTGGTCGTTATTGTCATTAGCAGTATTGTTATAATTTTCAGGGTGGTATCCTCTCCCGTTTCTAAGGGCATATAACCGTAGGAGGAAATTGACGGATCGATCGACCGACCAATCCAACCATTCATTTAGACCGGAAATGGACTTTGATATATGTTGGTATTATTGTTAAATTTACGATTAACCCATTCCAACACAACAAAATTTTAGACTGGTCCAACTTGAAAGAAGTTGCAGACGACAATCAAAAGTTGATGGAATTTTAATTTTTTTCGTCTTTTGGGGGTAGAAAACATTGTGGATAATGAAGAAATTGCTTGATACAAGCAATTTCTTCATTTTCCACAATGTTTTCCAAAGCTCTTTAATTGGGGGCGTAAAAAGGAGGGCTCGAGTTGGAATGAGTTAAACCAACTAAACCAACAGAAACGTTTCACAAAAATGGCGGACAACGTCGGAGTTCAAAGCTTGATTCCGGGCTAAATAAATTATTCGATTGGTCGATTGATTCCTTGACAGACAGCCGCAATTGGTCAAATAATGACCCTCAAAATGTTGGACGCAAAAGAAGTAATGCAGGCCATTGCAATTTGAGTGCAATTAGAGTGAATGAAATACTTAATTTGTGAATAAACATAAGTTCTTGTTTTCTTCAAGTTTCCCAAAACTGTAATTGATAAATCGCGACTGTCAATTAAGGAATTAACCGACAAATCAAATAGTTCATTCGGCCCGGGATTTAACCATTGAACTCCGACATCGGCCGACATTTTTGTTCAGCTTTTTGTTGGTTTAGCGACATAAACGTCGTGCCCACAGCTTATTCAAGCTGTAATCACGACGTCTAGTTCGACAACCAACCATTCTACTATTCTGTTACATGCTACTGGCCAAAAAATAACGCAGTTTAAAATCGAAGCGAGACTTCTTGTTGGAGTCAGTGGGCGTTGCTAAAAGAGTAAGAGGGCGGGCAGCGATTGGTCAATTCGGAGGAATACATTCAAATTATTATGCAAATTATAATTCTTATTGCTACTCAAATAAATGACTATAAAACTTAAAATGATGGCCACTTACAGCGAAAATGACAGGACAAATAACTAATCTATAAGGGGATTGATGTTTATAGCACTATTTTATTCTGATTGAGTTATTCAAATCAATTGTATCAAGATTTATCAAACGTTTTTAAAGAAAAAAAAACAACAACAACAACAAAAACCACCACCACCACCACCAACAACAACATCATTTCAGAGCAAGGACACAAACTATATTACAACACACACATCGCTGTTTGTAGAGTCTCTTTTCTGTAACTCCATTATGAACATTTTTAGGACATGTGTGGCTCTCGCATTTTCATCTTTTCTCAGTATGTTGTCCCTTTATTATGAAACCATTAATTTCAAAATCGCGTTCAACTTGACCTGTTGTCTACGTCTTATTCCAGTTTGGAATATTCGAAATATTTGTCATCTAGTAGTTTGAATTAAACCTTTGCATTCAAGCCTTGAGGAGAAATTATGACTTGTGACTTGATAGTAATAGCCAGTGACGTCGAATTGAAAGAAAAGCCAAGCTTGCTCGAGTGACCACCTGAATTAAGCGACCAATTGCATTAAGCGACCACAATCAAATTCCCATTTCATAATCAAAAACTGTCACAAGAACTGATCGTATTTGCAAAAAGCATTTAAATAAATCAAATGTTGTTGGAACCCATTAGAATCGTCTCAGTGAGACGATTCTTATGAGTCCCAACAACATTTAGAAAGAATCTGTTATAGCTTGTGTATGCAATTGAATAAATCCTTTTTATTTTTCACAAAAATGTGTTTCAAGCGCCTATTTTCTAAAGCGATCACTTTTTTGTCGCCCCACGAGTGGTAGCTTACTACAAGATTTACTGTAGTAGCTTGACCACTTGAGTAGGGACCAAGGTAGTGTATTTTTAAGACCTTTTGTCACCCAGGTTCGGGAGTAACACTGGTCATATTGATATGCCATTCCCAGCCTTGTGAAGTTCAGGAAGCATGTACTTTATCACAACATTTAAGTCACTACTCACAAGGTCTCTTCGTGACTAAACTCATCCCATCTAGTATATAAAACATACATTATGTACTGACAGACGGCCAGACAGACATCGATACAGAAAAACATACAGAAATATGCACAAACCGAACAGGAAGAGAGACAAAGACATAAACAGATATGGACTGTGGTACACGCAGATTTTCGGCAAGTATGTCAAATATTCTTATAATGGTATGTTCATTTTCAGCTTACATTCACCAATCACCATTTTTATCGATGTTAAAAAAAGTCACACTGATTTCAACTCTGATCCAGAAGTCATAAGTCAGAAGTCTTTAGTCAAATGTTTTACACATAAAGCCAGAAGGAACAAATGTCAATTTCCTCCGTTTGCTTCTAGACCTTTGTTTTTCCCATATACCGTTTCTTTGCATCGTTCGGTTTACTATTAAACAAACAAATAGACCAGACACGTTCAATAACAATAAGTATCTTGTAAAACATTACAATACATATCAATTTTCTATCCTGTCAGTTCCGTCTGCCCTTCTGTCATATTTACAGTTAAGTTTGTGGAATATGTCTATTTTCATAACGGAAATAGCTTGAGCTCATTTTCTGAGTTTTATACCAACAAAATACCCCTTCCCTTAAACGGGATGCAATTCGATCACCCTAAGACATATTGGTAAAATTAATCGAAATAAAATGTTGATGTAACCTAATGAGACAGTCATATTCCAATGGATATAACAATTTTACTTAGTCCAATCGTTTTACATAACTTACAAATTATATATGTGAGCACGTGTGTGACGTTTACAATAATAATTTCAAATGTGCGCCAAGTAAAGACATGGGCTTGAGCTGTTAACCGGTATGCAATTCAACCGAAGCCCCGATGAGAAAAAAGATATGTCTTGGCGACACCAGGGGTTCAGCAAGCGAGTTGAACCGTTATCCGTTATAACCCTGACGTAAGTCGGGCTTAAACATAGTCTGCAAGGGCCATATGTTTGAGTGAACCCGAGTTTTAAACCGCTAATGCAAATGGACATGAAGTCGGGTTTATCGTGGGTTCAAGTTCGGCTTATCTGAAATCGGATTCAATGATCTTTTACCGTTTGAACAGTAGCCTGCAAATGGCCATCAGACCAGTAAGGCAAATGTATTGATAGACCGGAAGTGAATTTCGAAGTCAGACATTGAACGAATTTTATGTTTATAATGCTTTGGTATGACGACTTACACGTAGTAACTACAGCTTATTCAAGCTGTAGTCACGACGTTAGAGTCGCCAACCAATCAGTTTTCCTTTCTGTTACATGTTACTGACATGTTACATGTTGCAAAATAACGCCGTTTAATATCAGGGTAGAAATTCATATCCGAGGTAAGTGGGCGTGGCCAGCAATCAGTTTATCGGTACTGATAACTTTTCGGTTCACTACTTCTAGCGTATCTTATAAAGGCCTACTTAACGATTCAAGAAAGAGAAGATGCGTCTAACCAAAAGAGTTGATTAACCATTTCCTGTTTTGCAAAATTTTAGACCTGTTCAAATTCAAAGGTTTTTCAGATTGTAAATTTAAAGAAGATTTAATTTGAAAAATAGCCATCTAGTAGGGTAGAAAATATAGTCGTAAAAGAAGAAATTGCTTGTTACAAGCAATTTCTTCTTTTTCTATAATGTTTTCTCGGGTATGAAATCAAAGGGACGTAAAAAACCAGGGATTGAACAAGAAAAGGGTTAAATACTTTTACGCAGACCCGTATCATCAAAAGTATATAAACTATAGAATAAATCGATGAGGCAATGCTAACAATCTTTAATTAAGCATTTGGTATACTTTCAACAAAAACTCTTCTATATTTCAAATTGAAAATCACAAGATAAATGCCAAAATGATATCTAATTTCACTGACTTGAATAATAATGATAAAAACCATGCAGTTTTAAGACCAACCATCACGGTATATAAAATAACATGTTTCCTCGAAAATAAATTTGTTTTAAGTTTGTTTTATATGTTTTATCTTATTCCTAGAAATTGAGTTTTCTTGTATTTTTTCAAATATGATTTATCTTACAATATTTTTTGTGAAGATAATTCAATAGACTTATGAGAAACCATTAATAATTTGTGTCTGCTTAAACCTTTCCGTTCTTTGTCAAAGAAGTCCGCCTCTCCGGAATTGTAAATCTAAAAATAAATACTATAGATAATCACACAGTTTTCAACATTTCGGCAAATATAGCCTTTAACAAGAAAAAGAAAATATCCTATTGTGCTTAATCAAGAAAAAGAAAACATTTTCTTTTTCTTGATAAAGGCAATTTTCGCCGAAATATTGAAGAGTTGAGTGTTTATGTATGGTGTTTTAACAATTCCCTGATGAATATTATTGTAATAAAAGTATATACCTCTTCACTTTGTATCTCTGTGCAGACGGTTGACGAGTTGCCTCTGTTAAAAAAATCAATTAACTCATTTTCATCGGAAGTATCATGCTCCTTCTCTACACTTTCGCTGGTGGGAAACCTAAACGTTGTAACTACAGCTTATTCAAGCTGTAGTTACAACGTCTTGGTTGCCCACCTACTATGGTCCTTTTTTTGTTTTTACTTCGGTGGAAATTAAGACCCTTCTTTTGTGTTGATTTATACCTCAGATCAAATATCACGTCACAAGCGATCCGTCAGTCTTCATATTGTGCCATTTTGTGTATAATTCTAGTTCATCTTTTCGGAAGTCAAGCATTAATATTGAAGTTGATAAAACATCTTAAGAGTAGGAACGGAACATCGGAAGGCAAAATACTCAATGCTTAAGCAGTTTTTTTCTGATCTTCTCTTGTATATTATCTACTTTTAATACTATCATGGCTATTAGGCTAGGAAAGCGTTAATCATAACAAGAATTCTGAAGTATTTCATATCAAAACAAAATCTCCTGTCTGATTTATATTCATATCTAGAGATATATCTTTTTTTTGGTTGTAACGGAGCTCCTATAAAGTCATACTGTTGTATCTAACTTTAGGTAGAAGTCTTAAAAAACACAAAACCCCCTCCCCCGACAACAAAACAAAACAGGTGTCTCTTTTTGTTGCTATGCTCAGTCCAGCATCTGTACCTTCCTGAATATCAATGGACCGCAACCAACTCGAACTTGTTCTGTAACTCGTTTATGCGGACTCGCATATCAAAAACCAGCTCAATACCTACCAACAAATAAAAAAAAAGGTCCGGAAATTGATATTTCCCGGTAATTCAGTAAGTCTCCAGAGTCCATCATCCGTATCTTCCTCCAAAATTAACCCATTCCAACACAATCCCTCCTTTTTACGCCCCTCAACGAAAAAGCTTTGGAAAACATTGTGGAAAATGAAGAAATTGCTTGGATCAAGCAATTTCTTGATTATCCAAAATGTTTTCTATCCAAAAAATCAAAGAAAATTGAAATTCCACCAACTTGAAAATGTCGTCTGTAGCTCCTTTCAATTTGGACCGGTCTAAAATTTTGTTGAGATGGAATGGGTTAATGGAACGGAACGAAACTTGAACTTTTCTGCTACTCATTGATACGGACTCACATCCCAAAACAGCTCAATACCTGCCAGCATATGGGAAAAATCCGGAAGCTGACTTTCCGGACTGGCAGACAGACGGATTGATTGAATTGATTGATTGAATGGAGTTTAACGCCACTTTTAACAGTATTTTCAGTCATATCGCGGTGGTTGGAGCACCTAACAATGGATTTCTGGTATTTCTCACACCAGTACTACCACAACATCCTTTCCTATAGCCTCCAGCTGCTCATCCCACTTAGTTTTACAATTATCCACTCATTAGCGAGAGACAAATGTCGGAAAGAATATGTGCCCGGAGTGTTAACATAATGCCACTTCGGGTGAAAGAACTTGAAAAAGAAAAAGACCAATCTACCCTATTTATATTCAAAGAGTCGCTAAAACACGAGTAGTGTTTTTTTCTGACCCTGCAAGCTAAATATTTTTCAGGGGTAGCTAAACAATTAAGCAACACATGGACCAAAGCAATCAGCTTTGATATGACCTTGAATTACCAAAGGTTGCGTAAAATACGATATAAATCAAGCCTGAAAAATTTATGTATGGTATTTAAATTTTAGAATTTATCCCAACCTGATTCAAAACAACGTCGCATATGTTTTTTTCCGTTAGATATAATTAAAAACGGAGTTAACGAGAACAGTTCTAGCCCCCTCCGTTGTTTTATGAAAGTTGTCTGGATTTTATCGGTCATAAATCAGGAACTATAAATTTTATAACCAGAACTTTTTGAAGTAGAGAGACGCCAATCGCCGTCTATATTTGTTATTTCACTCAAAGATGTTGACCATAAAATCAACAGAACGAGTTTTATTTCAAACTTATTCGTCATCGTCGGGAACATCAGAAAATATGACGACAGTGCACACTCTTCACATCCTCTAAACATTCAGCTTCAGTTTACAATATCAGAATTTCTGTATTATGATTGGTTTCATACAGAAACCGAGAAAAAAGGAAAGAAACAACAAACAGCAACAGGAACAACAACAAAATAAACTAACTAACACAAACGACAAATAAAACAACAACATCAAAAGAAAACTGTACTATTTTAACCCGGTTCTATTATAACTGGTAAAAGTTTTACTTATATGTTATCTTTTCATGATATAAACTTTTATCACATTAACCCTTTCCTGTTTTTTGAAATTTTAGACTGGTCCAAATTGAAAGAGGTTGAAGACAACAAAGAAAACTGGATTTGAATATAAAATAAAACCATTCGATGAGGTAGAAAATATTGTGGAAAAAGAAGAAATTGCTTGTAACAAGCAATTTTTTCTTTTTCCACAATGTTTTCTCAAATATAAAAATCACAGCTACGTAAAAACCCGTGTTTGTGCAGGAAAGGGTTAAAGGCGCTATGGCTTTCGTAGGGACATAATTTGTCAACAAAAAATCCTGAAATTTTCATTAAAATTGTTTGCAGATTCCTATATCAATAATGTCAGCTAAAGTAACAACCCCATCTAAACCTTTGCCGTACAGAAAACGAAAATTAATCTCAAAATCATTTCATAATGCCGACATAAAATAGTTTTGAAATTCATTTTTGTTTTCTGTTTAGCAAAGATTTCGATATCGAGGTAGAGGGGACAGAGGGGTCTGAACATAATTTTAACGATGATTTTAGGATACGTTTTGGTCCTTACACTAGCCGCACAGCCTATGAATTACAAGATATGGTAAGAAAAACTCTTTTCATGGTTGTATGAAAATAACAACATCAACAACAACAACAACCCTAAATACATTCACTCTTCATATGTATGAATCTGTTTCGCTGATTCATATAGTGTTACTAGATTTCTGATGTCACACCTCCTTGTACAGAAAATATTCTCCTCGTATAAAGATTCTTCATGTTCAAATGATTTAGTAGGGATGTATATTTAAAATAGCTTCTCATTTAAAGCATTTCTTTTTCCTCTCGAAATACTGTCTCCATTTATGTCCTGATTTAAACTCATTTTCGGTAAAATACTCCATTTCATTCGTGGGACTCCCACCACTGGATGGATAATGATAAACCTAAGTGGGGTGAGCAGCTGGAGGCTCAAAAAGTTGTTAGTATTGCGGTGGTAAATAAATACCAGACATCCATGGTTGGTGCTCAAGCCGTCGCGATATGAATAATTTTATAAGCGGCGTAAACCCATTCAATCAGTCAATAAATGAATAAATAAATAAATCAACCAAGCAATCATTCGATCAACAAATCAATAATCAATCAATCAATCAGCCAATTAATCAATCATTAAATCAACAAATCAATCAATCAATCAATCAT
This sequence comes from Fragum fragum, assembly GCA_946902895.1. NCBI lineage: Eukaryota > Metazoa > Mollusca > Bivalvia > Cardiida > Cardiidae > Fragum > Fragum fragum. The sequence goes on along the minus strand of OX336378.1, from coordinate 34,712,065 downwards.
CCCATCAATCAATCAATCAACCAATCAATCAATCATTTATGAGATTATGGTGATTGACTGTAATGACAAAATAGGTATTTCATCATCTCAATGAGCTTTGATCTCGGTTCATCCTCCTTTTGGTCCCTTAAACGATATTTCACAATATACTTTAAATCTAATTTGAAATGCATCCTCTCTATTTCGTCTCTTCAATATTAATGAAATCTAAATATTATTACGATCACGTGACAAAACGTAAACGAACCATTATGCATTATTAATGTCAAAGCATGCAATGCAAGCTGAGCTTGGGCGATTAAGTATCTTCGATCGTTCACCCATCTATCTACAATTTGTCATACCTAATTTTAGCGTTAAATTATCCCAATGTCGCTTTTTGATGCCCCTCGAGAAAAGGGCTTAAAAACAAAAGAACACTGTGATATGAAGAGATTGCTTGCCACAAGCAATTTCTTCATTTTCCAAATCAACTAAAATTGTCTTCTATAACTTATTTTGAAATCGGACCAGTCTAGAATTTTGACGTCAGGTAATGAGTTAACTGACTGGCCAGCTAGACAGAATAATGTTAATAATACAGAAAATGTTACTGAGTGAAGCTCTGCCGAATATATTATTAAAATCAAATCATAGAACGTACTTGGCACTGGAAAATAAACGTTTAAATATGCCATTTTCGTCTCAAACTGTCAGCAAGGAAAAATCCCTTTTCAAAGTATTATCGTGTCGTTATATTTCAACATTTTTATGCTGAGCAGGTTTTTGTTTGAATGGGGTTTTACGCCGCTTTTAACAATCTTTCAGTTATATCGCGGCGGCTGGAGCACCTAACAATGGAATCCTGGTATTTCTGACACCAGTACTACCATTACATCCCTTCCTAGCCTCCAGCTGCTATCCCATATAGGTCTACGATTATCAACCCATTGGCGAGAGACAAATAATCGCAAAGGATAAGTGCCGCCGTCGGGGATCGAACCCGGGAACTCTAGATTGACAGTCTGACGCGCTACCAACTGCGCTATGACGGCGGCTTCTGCTGAGCAGGATGTAGCATAGAAATTAGTACATAGAGTGTTCGAAGATGTTCGATTACATTTCATTTTGAGACACCTTAAAATTTAGAAAATGGATGATATTTGCATGATTTCTTAATGATCAATACTTCACAGAAACTTCTTCGAGATGGGTCCAAAAACTATACCAGTTAGAAGACTTGCCCAAGAACATACTCATGCCACAAGTAACGCGGCTGGGATTCGATCCATGACCTATCTTAGATCACGTATTCAGCAACACGATAACCACTGAGCCAGACACGATTTCTTGAATCCACAAACAAATAGGTCGAGCTATAAATAGATAAAGAGTTCATATCTTTGTCGTATTACCAGTAAAACGGCAACAATAATGAATAAAGATTTGTAGAGCCAAAGTAATTGGAAAAATCCTATGATATATTGCTCAATGATAACGATAGGGATAGTATTTGAGTAATTGAAATCGACGCTAAGGAAGAAAACCTGTTATATGCAGATCCGTTCCATACTATAGTACAAACATCGTGATTTTGGTAATCAGATTGGAACGTGATCGAACGCTGAACGCTACACGGTCGTAATTGAACGCTGGTCGTTTTTCCGTTCTGAACCGTCTCTGAACAAGACACGACCGTTCAATCAATTACGTTTCGTTCAATCGCTACAACATCTAAACAAACTTAAACGAAAGTATTATTATTCTTCAAATTTAAATCACCGAAATTAATTTAAACGAAAAGTTTCGCCGAAAATAATATGGCGATGCTGATTATGATAATAAGATGTTGACTGAACACTTTCGTTTAAGGATTGTCTGGATTGTGGGTGAAATAATTGTCAACTTAACGATGTTCCGTACTGTAGGCCTACGTATAGCATATTTCTGTCAGTTCTCGAATAACGCATGTTGCGCAGATTATACAGGATGGAAGATGAAAAACATCAGGTTGTTTAGTATTCAATTCGATGTCTGTTTTCTTCCCAGTCTACGCATGAGATCGTGATTTATTCTTTATACATGTAAATAGACCATCGCCTATAGGAAGATCTGCACCAATATATTCCACAACCCTTCAACAGCTGTTGGCAATGTTGGGTGCTCCAGCCGCCGCGATATGACTGAAATACTATTAAAAGTGGCGTTTAACCCCATTAAATCAATCTATAAGTCATTCAATCAATCAATCAATCAATTAATCAACTGTTGGTGTCAGATATAGGAATTACCCGAACTCAGCAGAAGTGACCAAACGCCAACTTATTCCGCCCAGGTTCTGCTTCGACTTTAACGGCGCTATAAAAAATTAATGGCCAGTAGCATATTATATCAAATAGAATATCTTTGGTGACTTAAACGCCGTAACTACAGCTTAAGTAAGTTTAAGTCGCCAAACCAATAAAAATGTTTCAAACAAATTTCGGCAAAAGTCGGAGTTTACAGCTCAACTCCGGGATGAATGAACGATTTGGTTGGTCGACTGATTCCTCGATTGACAGCAGCGATTGGTCAATGATGCCAATATTTTAACCCTCGTCATGCTGAACCCGGAATATTCCGGTTTTTGCAGGAGGTGTAGACTAAAATCAGTCTGCACTTATGTGCAGGCTGATCTTAGCCTACACCTCCTGCTTGTACTTCTTATGCCAGAGTTGTTTTTGAAGTTGATTTCTAAAAGAAATATTGATTTTTAAACAATAAGTTCTATCAGTGCTTTCAGCCCTTTGATTTTACAGCAATTCAGTAAGGTAATTTATACAGCATGACAAGGGTCAACAGTGTCTTTGGGTATCATACTTCCAGTATGTTAATAAATCTTTATTTTGAATTCAAATGAACAGAAAAAAAAATACAAATGGTATTACAAACCATTCCTGAGAAGAGCGTTTCGAAAAACTTTTAAGAAAACCCAATTTTGTAAAACATATTATGGAAGGCGCATTCCTTTGACACAATGACATGTGGTGTTTTAAATATTAATAAAGCATACACTTTTTATAGGGTAGTAGGCAGCAATGCGAGGCTGAGTTTGCTTATATATCTCAAGAATGGAGGGGGGGGGGGCTTACTGAGGAATTGGACGTTTCTCCTAGTAGGCAAAGGCGAACTAGTTTCAAATTGAACTCTTATCAAAATTAGGAGGGGGCTGGTCATACCCTACATTGTATTTATATACTTCTATCACAACGCAAATGGGAGACCAACGTATCGTAAATACAATTTTAGTCATGTTTACTTTATTTTGTAGCCAATCGACAATGATCGATCGAGAAATCACAACATAATCATGCATCCTTACACGTAGAAGAAATATTGCAAGGAAAACATTTTGGGAAAGGAGAAATGGTTTGTTTCCAATATTTTCATATTTTTTCTAACTCTGCGTGGTAGGGCGTTTATTCCAATTCATAAACAATTTTCATTGGTCATCTGCAACTAATTTCAGTTTTTGGCCATTCTAAACATTTGCCGTCTGATAATCGATCGAGTCTTTAGATAAACTAGTCTATACTTTCCAACGGGTCCTGACCAAGATCTGTCAACCACTTTCCAAGCATCTAAAGACAAGTTACTAGATTTCATGTTTTTTTTTTTTTTTTCAAGCAACACCTTTATTAATTTATTTTATTTATTTATTCATTTATTTATTCATTTATCTATTGAAATTGTGACAAATTGTAATGTAGTATGACACCTCATGCGATCTTTTGGAACATTGTAACATTCTAATTGAATTCAAAATTACTTTAACCAGTTACTGTTTCTCAAAATTCAAGACTTACCAAAATTCAACGAGGTAGCTGCCGAAATTATAAAGTGAAAACAACTTAAAAAAGCAAATATTCTATATGACAGAAAATATTTTGGAAAAAGAAAATAATGCTTGTTACAAGCAATTTCTTCTTTTTCCACAATGTTTCTCAAGTATAATATTATACGGACGTAAAAAACAAGGATTGTACGGGAAAGGGTTAAGAAAGAAATGCACATGTTTACCTTTGGATTGTCACAAGATTTCGTCAACATCGAGTATGATAAACAAGACCATTTTATTGTAAAATTTATTGTAAAATGGTCTCTTTCAGACAATTATCAGATAGAGTTTTATTACAATGCAATCCGGTGAAGACACATCAAATTACACGCACTGTAGTTTCGAAGAAGTTTGCAGGTGGGTTTTAATAAGTTATTCAGTAGAATTCAATAAATAGTCCAAACGTTCCCCCGTTGTTTCGTCTTGGCGTATGAGGGAGGAAAACTTACTACTTAAAGCCACATCGTCCCTCCGAGGAAGAATAACCAGCCTTCTTCATATCAATATACAAAATGAGGGTATGCTTGCTGTTCAAGTATTTTGTGTTTTTCTTATCAATTTCAACTCGTGTTTGTTTACGTTTTGAGATCGAGACGACTTCTTCCGATTATTAACCGGAAATGTTCGCTATTCTTCGGCATTGACTGTTATATACACAGACTAACCGATGCAGTTGTTTGAACGACTAGCGAAAGTTAAAACGTCATCACAGACGTCATGATTTTATGTAAACAAACCATAAATTGTGGAGGGCCACGTTTTGAAATATCGGAACTCCTTTCAAGTATTGTAGGCTTACTACGAAGATACAATATCAATTGTCATAGTTATTGATGCCTTTGGCCCTCGATAATGGTTTTCCTTTTACACGGGTGGTAAAGTTTGGAACGACCTCCAAAAAGAGGTAGTGAATTTCTGTTCCAATCGCACTTCCGGGAACTCGCGAGGTTGGTCCAAAGGCTAGAAACAGGTAAACAAAGGTAGGTGTCGGTGGTTCTTTTGATTTTTTCCTAAGTTTCTAGCGAAAAATGGATAATCATGGCAATGCTGTGTCGTGTAAAGATGACTTCTCGATGCATACGGCCGAAAACTGCGGTTGAAACCAAAATAATTTCCGCTGAGTTGTTTTTAAAAGTTCGAACACGATGTTGCTTTTTCACAACAGTTTGTCAACAACTGACACCTTTTTGCATATTTTGTGGTTTTCCGCGAAGAATACAGCCCCGGTAATCTCGCCCTAGGGAAACGAGCACTCTGTATTACATATCCTGTAAAAAATAGAACGGGGCGCATATTTAAACAAATTATTGAGAAAATTGCAGTACAGGTCGTTCCAATAAGTTGGAGCTTGTTTCAATTTGAATGAGATCCTTCCCAGTGCTCTCCTGTTTTTCGTTTCATACCTTCTTAAAAAACAATTACAAAAATATTATTTTCATCTCTAAAATGTTTTATTAGTTGCAACTATTTCCATCTATTGTTAATAATTATTGTATATATGACCATAAATATAAGGGCGGCAAATGAAAAGATGTATCAAGAATTTGAATTTTAAGTATGTCGCTATGCACTGTGATAGAAAAGAGCGCAAGATTCTTCTGTCAACATAAGTCAAACACTCATATTTACTAGCTTTTAATATAAACTCCAAAACAACATATCATTTCTAAAAGGGGACACAGCCTGGCACAAGGCTTATGAATTCTGGATATTCTATAAGATTTTATTGGAAATAGAAATTTTAAGACAACGGATCTATTTGTTTTGTTTTGTTTAACCCAGCCTAAACCGTGCCGAAGAATTTCATACTAAAGTATTGTAATCAAAAATTGAAAATACGATTTCAAATTTTATTCCATCGGAAATTTCCGTTACGTGTGATGTGGCATATGTTTGAAGAGTAAACTGCATTATTGTCTAGGAAAGGAAGGGATATGTGGGAAGAAAATCCGCTCGAACTCAACGTGTCACGGAACAAACTTTTCACATTGTTGACTCTTTTAGATCTATATATTGATTTGAGGGTTTGATCCTACGTTGTTAGTAATCAGAGTACTGCAAGTACTGTAAGCTAGCAAAGCATGGTTGAATTTAGAATTTTTCCCTTGATGGGTAGAAAACAATTTTGACATTGTTGCATACAATTTCTTCATTGTCTACAATGTTTTCCAAAGCTTTATTTCTTGAGGTGCTTAAAAAGCGGAACTGATTGGGAATGGTTCAAATAGCATGCTTTGACAGAGTTCTCTACAATGTGAATAGAGTTTGCAATATCTCTGAAATACATAAGAACATTTTTTATGGCGTAGGCATTTAACGGATTTAGTGCTTAAGCCTCAATCGGCAGTTTGCACTCGTTGAACTTTGAGAAGACCTCAAAATATTGTCTGTTAACTAAAGCTATCAAAGTTGACGCTTTGCTAGCTAAAAAGAGGGAAAGACAACAATTTATTTACCATCAGCGTTTGGACAACGGACGCTGTCTAAATCTGTAACCTTTTTTCGTAACCTTACCATTGAAATAGCGAAAGGTACGGACCTTATTCGTGTAATATAGATACAAATAAGACTTGCTTAATAAATGGAATAAGACACAGTTGAAATCACCTACAGAAACATTCTAGACGTTTTCCTGGGACATGAAAAATAGACAGTTTTTTCCAGCTGTAATTTCCTTTTCTATCAATCTATGTATACTCTCGAAGGTTTAATATTTGTTGATGTCATTCAGACCGGTCACGTGTATTTGTTTTTGGTCCAAGAACGTTTATTTAAGACACAAATCAAACTCGAAATCTGCCTGGAATGTCTCTTGAAGGTTTGTTAAAGATTTGATTTATTGCGGTTTGGAGACCTTGCGTAAACACCAATAATGTCGCGGGGTGGTTTGATTACATTTTTTATTGCATTTCAAGAACCTGTTCAAATAAGATTACTTCCGAGGAATGTTTAATTTATAAGCCTTGATCATCGTGTAGTGGGAAAAAATACAACATGCTCGAGGAGAGGAACAAAAGTATATCGATTCCCAAAGATAGTTTTACCACCTTATTTCATAGACGGCAGAACTAATATTTAACTTCTAAACCAGGACTTTAACATTATAAAAAAGCCTATTTTGACCTCTAGAAATATTTACCAAGGGGTCATTTCTAAGGGTCAAAACATGGTTTTTATCGCTTAATTTTTCACAAATGTATCTTATATGCAATTGAAAAAATGTATAATCTGGTGTCAAATAAACTCTCACTTTATTTTTTTACAAGAAAAGATCAATTTATCCTTTAACCTTCGAATTTCCATTCGTGATTCACTCTTTGTATTGTTTTGTCCCTTTCAATATCACGATCAAGGAGTCAATAACTCCTCAATTTCAAGCAACAGCAAAAGCTCTGAGAAAACCGTAATCACCGTTGTTCTTGTCTAACACTGAACAGTTTCCCTTTATAGCTAGCAAAATGTCAGCTTTGATAGCTTAAGTTAACAGACAAAATTTTGAGGTCTTCTTAGGGTTCAATGAGTGCAAACTTACACTGGAGGCTGAAAAACTAAACCCATTCAATGCATACGCCATTAAAAGTAGTTCTTGTGTATATCAGGAATGTGGCACACATAAATGTATGGTCACATGAATTAACTGTTGACAAATTGTAGAGAACTCCTTCAAAAACGTGCTATTTAACCATTTCCCTATTAAACTCACTTTTTAAACAACTCAATGAAAAACTTTGGAAAACATCATGGACAATGAAGAAATTGCTTGTAACAAGCAATTAGAATGTTTTCTACCGTACTCGGCAAAGATTTTCTATATTCCACAATTTCGAAATTGTCATCTTTCAATTTGAACTAGTCTAAGATTGTGTGTTAAATCCTGGGATACTTTTACCTCGTTTATTTATCATAAAAACCATACTTTGCGAGCTTACAGTACTTTCAGTTCTTTGAATACCTAATGTTACTATTTACCTAAAGGTAAATGCGCTACTGTTAAAAAGAATATATCGTCGGTTGGCGAGCAAAATATCGTTAATACAGCTTTCATAAAGCTGTGATTAAGACAGTTTGCTTGCCTATCGACGATAATACCCTATACGAATTTTTAGACAAGCTAATCTAAACCTCATCTAAGATAGGGAAACAACTTTATGAGGCTAACTAAGGCCTCGCACTATAAAAATATAGCCGCAAAAATGAGCTAAGACACAATTTATAACTTTTCTGTCCTTCAGCTTCATTATTGTATATTTTGCAGAGAGCACTTGAACGCCAAATGCAAACGTGATTCGCCTTTTGTTCAAAGATGTTAACCATAAAATCAAACATCACCAATACAGTGTATTTTACAATCAGAAAGTTACTTAAAAAATGCCATTTTGAACAATCTTCGACAATATCACGGCGAAGATCACTAATAAATGTGCTTTCTGGATGTCATCAGAGTTAGGCTCGGGCACTTAACCCATTTCCTAACAGCACAAATTTAGACTGATCCAAATTGAAAGAGGTTATGTACAAATGATTAATCTTGGTTTAAATTGAAAAAAAAGAGGACCACATGAGGTAGAAATCATTGCGAGAAAAGGAGAAATTGCTTGTTAAAATCAATTTCTCCTTTTCTCGCAATGTTTTTCTAAGGGTTTTTTCTTCGGCGCGTAACAAAAGCGGGATTGTGTTGAAATGAGTCACTGTCTTGTCCGAGTACATACGAGACCCTAAGCGATGTTCTATGTACACGAATAATCAATAAATAACGAAAAGTGACAGAGGATCAGATATCGAGTTTCGAGTTAAGACTTCATTTTGTATGGTGTATAAGTTGTAGGCAGAAACTCGCCATAGAAATACGTTTTTAAGTTTTGATCTATAGAGGGAACACGGACCCATATCTAATGTAGTTTTGCCTCGATGATCGAGTGGTATATGTGCTTGACTCGTGATCTGAAGGTCTCTGGTTTGAGCCCTGCCGTCACCAGGGTGTGTTCATGGGCAAGTGTGTGTTCATGGGCAAGACACTTAATAGCAAGCCTCAGTCTACCCAGCTGTACAATTGGGTAGCAGTGGGTTTAAATCACCGTCTCTCTTTCAGGGACGTGAAAACATCTGGGTTGTTAGTGTTCGAGAGCGACTCTATAAGCCAAAGGCTTTCGTCGCAATCGATTTAAAATAAATTAGTATCAACTTATTGTAGTTTTATCTAGAATGATTTTTTCATTACTGAACACTAAAGCAGAATGTTTAACTATATCGGGTTTACGAATATTTTTGTCGTTGTTGTTGCTCTAAGTATATGAGAATACAGCGACAACCTTTTGTTTCTAACTTGTTACCGACCCATTCTAGGGTTTTATCACTCTAACTAAAGCTACCGACTATAGATTATGTATAGGGTAGAATGGCAGCAGTCAAGCTTGATCTCGAACACGTCACCTTCGAGTCTCGTCGGATGACGGGTTCGCCGTCGTTACCGGGCCCCTCTTTTTTGTTAGTTTAACCAAGCTACTAGACAATTCTATATCTTAACCATATGTAAGTGCCCCCTCATTGAGAGAATAATGGCTTATTGCCCTACATTTTCGTTAAGTTGGCATGTGATTTCCGAAAGACATTTAGCTAATTTCATTTACTGGACAATCGGGACTGATTGACTCGATGAAATAGATGCAACTAAACGACCTTAAAATGTCCAACAATCGGATTCGTTATTTCTTAGTGAAGCGCTATATCTCTTAGCACTTTACTGGTCAATTGCTGGTTTTTATATCCCTGTGTTTTTATACTTGAGAAAAACAATGTGGAAAAAGTAGAAATTGCATGTAATATTTTCTACCCTATTGAATCATTAATTTTCAAACAAAATAAACTTAACTTGTCGCCTTTAAAATCTTTGAATTTAGACCAGTCTAACATTTTGTAAAATAGTACAGAGTTAAAGTTGAATAGCATAATTCGTCAATATTCACATGACAAACACAAATAAGACCATTTGATCATAGGCAATGCAAGCAGTTATTCACGAGTTTAGATTTTAAAAAAAAGCTTTAAAAAATCCAACAGACTTTGTAAAGCACAATACCTTGTTGGTTTCCGCCGAATTCCATCAAATGAGTTTCGATGAAAAACATTTAAAAGAAAGTTTTCTGAAGACGAAGTGAATGGTACTAAAGTGTTTTTTTTTTCTATCACGTGTTATGTATTTGTAACCGGAAATTCTTACATAAATCGATATTTTTTAGTAGACTTGACTGGAATCATCGACTCTCATACATGGAAGTTTTGCAAGTCCTGAGATTGACTGTATTGTAACATAGTCAATATTGCGTATTACCAAGTATCCATCATCAGATTGTTTAATCTGAATAAGCAAGGCAGATGTCAAGTTCTTTGCTCATACAGAATGAAAGTATTCTTCTTGTAGTATTCTAAAGAAGGGTTAACTCTATAAAATGCACAATTTACTTTGTCAAACCCAACATGTATGCGATTCAAATCATTGTTGTTGTTATTTTTTGGAAATTTTAGGTTCTATTGATTTTAGTAGAACTGCATCCGTCAAAACAGTCTATTTGTACAATTGTTTCGGAGAGGATCCCTCACACCTGCGTAAACATACGGGTTGGGATGAGATATTTTACATGCAGTATATATGTATGATCAGTCATAGCGTGGAGAGAGAAGCGAAAGATAGATAGAGGCGAGAAGACTGTTAGGCCTGTACTCAGTTAGCTAAATGTAAACGTTGTAAATAGATTGACTTTAATTTTGAAATGACTTTTGTTTTACTATTCGATCACCGCCACTAGGATGTTGTAGACTACGCTACAGTTTGGGTTGTAAAACTTTAAAGAAAGAAAAAAACTTCTATTTGTTTATGTACACAAAATGCGTAAAATAAGAAGAAATCAAATGGGAGTTGCCCTTAGACCCCGCCCATTAACTCCGACAGGAAGTTCCACTTCGATTTTTAACGGCTTTATTTTGCAAAATTTATGACCAGTAGCATGTAACAAAAAAGTAAAATGGTTTGTTGGCGACCTAAACTTCGTAACTACAGTGGCTTGAATTAGCTGTAGGTACATCGCATAAGTCGCCAAACCAACCAAAAAGGTTAACAAAAATGGCATCCAATGTCGGTATTGAAAGCTCATGTCCGGGCTGATTAAATGACTTGATTAGTCGGTTAACTCCTTGATTGACAGCCGCAATTGGGTAATTCTTTCCATCCCTGTAGTACTCTGCAAGGAATATGAGCATTTCTAACATAACAAAATACCTTAGTGGACCTGACTTACAAAATTTGATAGGTCATCAATAGACATAGACTGAACATCCACATGAATCCTTATCAAACCTCGATAAGATAGACATAATGGACAACTCCGAAGAAAGGAAATATATCCTATTGCGTGATTAATGATTTTACGTAGAAATGCATGGTAGATTCCGAAATACTTCAAAGTGATTGATATTTATCTCGCTGTATGCTTCCTTGTTTATCTTCACACGAAATCGTGTTTTATGCTTTGTGTGGGAAAAAGAATATGGTCTTTGAAAATATGCTTCCTTTATGCGAAGTTTAGCCAATGTTTGACCAATATTAATAAACAAAATATAATTTGCATGAAATAAAAACAAATCTAATTTCTAAATATGGTGAAGCTTATTTCTAAAACAAGGAAAGAAACGCATTGAGTCATCCCTATATATCAAAACTGTTTGTTGAATTTTACATAAAAAGCATAGTTTGAAAAGTACATTTCGATGGTTCAGCGCGAAACAGTTGTAACTGCATATAAACATATTGGCAGTTACAACTGTTTCGCACTGAACCATCGATTTGGTTTTAATCTGTGCGATTTTCTTTCAAATGGTCTAGATTTAGTTTCCATGTGCACCTACTATGAATTACTTATATACGGTACTAATGAATAATACAATAATTTTTCTTTTTCCTCTAGGACCGAGGTTTTCGCGCAAAGTTTTCAATCTGGTATTTATTTATGTTGATGTTTTCATGCTTCATCTTTTTTACTCATTTGATGTCAGTTTGAATAATTACATTGCTTAATTGCAGATGACTTGTTCCCCTGAAGTATAAAGTTGTTTCAGTTATATTCTGTATGCATTTGGAAAATATTGCACTTACTGACAGAAATGTTTAATGGACACTAGCTTTTTGTTCGTGATCATGTTGTATTTCGTACTTCTCAAATATTAATACTTACTTTTATAGGCTAGAAAGCTCCCCGAGAGACAAAATTTCTGACAATAAGGGAATCCTGAAATCCTATTCAAATTTGCTTGCAGACCTCTCTGTGTTTTCAAAATTATATGATGGTGACAAAATATTTTCGTGTTCTGTTAGGCAAACCTTTAATAGTTTGTGACCTACTATAGAATGATTAAAAGAGGAGTCTATACACACTTTAAAAAGTATATAAGGATTCCTTGTGGTGAGATATTATGTCCCTTCGAGAGGCATAGAGCCTTTAAGGGTACTTTATTTCCTTCCTCTGCTAAAAGAACACTTGAGAATTGTCTTTGATTCTTGTTCCTTTTTCAACAAGAAGTTCCTTTTACAAGAGCCGTATGTTAATAAAGAAATGACTTGATATGCAGTCAAGTCGGACCAGCTTTTAGATCTTGACAGGGGAAACAAATCGGGGAAAAAAGGGGATTCGTAGACATTGTAGGTAGACATTATGAATGAATTAAGATGAGTTCAATGGCCTCAGTAAGGTTGCCTGTACAATTGACCAATCGCGACTGTCATTCAAATAATCAGAAGCCCAATGAAATCAGAAATTAGTTTTGAACTCCAACATTGGCTACCTTTGTTAACATTTTTGGTTTTTTTTACTTAAACATCGTAACTACAAGCTGTAGTTACGGCGTTTAAGTCGCCAACCTACTATTTTACTTGTTTTTTACATGTTACTGTCCATAAATTTTGCAAAATAACGCCTTTAAAAATCGAAGCGGAACTTCCTGTCGGAGTCAGTTTGTGCGGTTAATGGAGTTAGTGGACGGGGCCAGCGATTGGTCAATTGAAGAAAAACTGCTCGAATTTGCCCACCAAGACGAAATAGAAAACCTATGATGTTTTCAATATGGGATTCGGGTTTGCGTCTGCTGCAGGTCATAAATCGTAGATAGCTATACCTCGGCGTTAGATATTGCCGTCAACAGTATGTTCGAGACATGTTTAATTGACCAATCGCGGCTGTCAATCAGAGAAATAGTCGACCAATCAAATTTTCATTACGTCCGGAAATTCAGTTTGAACTCCAACATTTGCCGACATTTTTGTTAAGCATTTTTGTTGGTTTGGCGACTTAAATGTCGTAACTACAGCTTATTAAAGCTGTAGTTACGACATTTAGATAGCCAACCAACCATTCCAAATTTTTTTACATGCTACTGGATATAGATTTTGCAAAATAACGCCGTTTAAAATCGACCCGGACCTCCTGTCGGCGTTAATGGGCGGGGCCAAAGGAATATATGGGCGGGGCCAGCGATTGGTCAATTGAGTCAATGCTTTTGGACCAAGCTAGGCTAGATACTTAATTATCAAATTATAATAGAAAATCAGTGATAGTTATAAAATTCTGAAAATTGAGTTTCAAAAGAAATTAAAAGCCAGAGAGATTGCCAAGAGTGTTTGTCATAAATTATTTCTAATGAGCATCCTGTTAAAACTAAGCTATTGCTTTCGCTTAGCTTGTTAAAACCCCATGATTTAATTGGAGAAATTGATACAGAAAAAAGTGACTTGAAATCAGCTGAACTGCTTCCACAGATCATTCTGCCGTGTTCCCGATATAGAAATCTTAAGCAGAAGCAGCTCGTTTTCGATTAATCGACTTTTAATCAGTAATTTTCTGTAATTTCCCCTGAATATTTTGAGAAGCTGTAATCGACGTAATTGCTTACGAACTTTTGATTAACAAATAATCAAAATTGATAAGACACAACGGGGAACCAAGGAAAAGTGCAGTAAATTGGCGTTGAAAAAGTACATTAGATGGGAAAATGCACCTATATATGGAAATAAGGCATTTATTTACTATTGGATTTGATTAAGCAAATTAGATATATACATGCAATCACACAAAATCGTTAAACCATAACTGCGCACTCTACGATGATTAACATGAGAAAAAAATGCTAATCTTGTTTTTTTAATGTAACAGTTGTTTGGTTGGTTTTTACGATGTAGATTTAGGCCTGCGTGTTAAAATTGCGCTATCTGCTACAGATGTTGTGCAAATTTGACCTACTGATATTGAAATGGCTCCTAGAAACTAGGATCTCTTTAGAATCTGCACGCTTTGCGTTAGTGTCATTACCTGTACTTTTATCAAAGAATGGGGGTTTTCTGAACCCATTACCAAGAAAACTTTGGACTGGTCCAAATAAGAAGAAGTTGCAGACGACAATTCCAAGTTTATGAAATTCTTGAATCTCTCAAATATCTTGGTACAAAACATTGTGTGAAATGCTTCATTTTACACAGTGTTTTTCAAATCGTTTTTTCTTGGGAACATCAAAAGCGTCATTGTGTGGGAATGATTAAATGTTAAAATACCCAGGATATATTTTATACTTATACGAATTTTCTCTCCAATTTTAGAAGCAATAAGATCCTATATCTGATGATTTTACGAAACTAACCGTCCATTTAAGTACGACAATAGGTCATAATACCCCTACTTTTTATGTTTCTTCTTTTTTAGCTAGCAAAGGGACAGCTTTGATAGCTTAAGATAACAGACGAAATTTTGAGGTCGTCTCAAAGTTCAACGAGAGCAAACTGTCATTGGAGGCTTAACCACTAAATCCATTAAATGCCTACGCCATTAAAAGTAGTTCTCATGTATTTCAGGAATATTGCAAACTCTATTCAAATTGTATTGAACTCTCTCAAAAGCACGCTATGTAACCCATCCCCTATCAATTCCGCTTTGGGATAAAGGCTATGGAAAACATTGTGGACAATGAAGAAATTGCTTGAATAAGCAATTTCTTCAATGTCCACAATGTTTTCTACCCAACAAGGAAACGTTTTTTTTTTCTAAATTCAACCATGTTTTTCTAGCTTAGAGTACTTTCAGTACTTTGATTTACTATCAGAAATATCGATTAATAAACTAATTAGAAATTTGACCGTAATTCCTGTGAAAGATTTTAGAGGGGATCTAATCGGTTTATACACATTCTAGTTATAAGCTTTAATTTAGATAACTTTAAATAATTTAAATGTGAAAAAAGAGAGAAAAGCCCAGTCATGTACCAGGAGAAACTTTACACTTTACTATAAAAGTTGATACGATTGTCAACCTGTCTCAGAAGGAGCCAGGTGCAGATGACTGGAAACGTTGCATACTAAGTTCTTGGTATGAAACTCTCCCTCGACTATATGTATTTATCCCGATATTTCAAATCTTCATACAATTATAAAAAAAAAAGAACATTCAACTATATGTTTAATTTATTAGCTTTTTTTAACTTTAAGTCACACTGGTGTCTATAAACGTACACGAATGTATTAGGCAGTACTTTCGCTTGCAGTTCGCTGACAGATATTATTGAGTTGTGTTTTGCATTTTTTTCCCGACACGAAAGTTCATTTTTCTCCTTGTGAAAGGGAACTTATCATTCCATATCAATAACAAGAGCCATGTCGGACATGGCAAACCCCGCCGTAAAAAACTTGAAAGTAAACTGAAGCCAGTTAGATTTAGGGTTGTTGTGCACTGCATTTCTTCAGTTCGATAATAGCTATAATAATTTCAGAGATATAACCCGGACAAAATCTAAGTCTTTAAAACAACAAAGGGCAATAACTCCAAATTTATGCAATTTATGCAAGCAAGAGTTGTGGTTCTTGTGCACTGCACTTCTCCCCAACGATATGTATCGACCCATGAAGTTTCAAGTTTACAGCAATTATACTTTCAGAGATATGCTCCGGACAAAATCTTAGTCTTTGAAACAACAAAGGGCAATTACTCCAAAATTATGCAAGCAAGTGTTGTGGTTCTTGGGCACTGCACTTCTCCTAGATGAGATGTATCCAAGATTAAACTTTTGCTTTCAAGCTAACTTATAACTTATTTCAAAGGTCTTCAAAACCATCAAAGTCTTTCTTTTTATCTGAAATCGAGATCAACGGATGACATCAATATAATCAAATTCTCGAGAAAAACGTACAGCGTCTGAGAAATTTCGCCTGTCATTTACATCATAATATCGATAGAAAACGGAGAGCGAGACAAATTCTATTAATGGACCATTTCTCTCTTTAATGCCACCGACATCAAAACCACATTATCAAATAATGAAATCACGAAATTACAAAACCAATCGGATCTTTTAGAAAGTACCCTAATTAGAGAAGCAAAGTAATGCAGAATCAAATCTATTAAGTGGTTGTATCTTCCCATTTGTAGTCCCATTTTCTATTCGTTTGTGCAGTAATTGGTCATCAAAAAATCTGAAACCAGAAAAGACAACTCTACAATGTTTTATCTATCATAGACAAATCAGGATTAAATGAAATATTTCTAATCAATATGAGCCTATGCGTGACATTTCCAACCATTTTGCATGTGCGTGACTCGCACAAATTGAGCACCCCGGACAGCCATTCGGGACAATTAGAATATTCGCTGATTGTTTAAAGAAGCTTTGGGTCAATATCTATCTACAGAGCGCAGAGTGAAGACTCTGGTCAGACTGTGCAGATGCACAGGCTGATGTGAGTCTTTACTTGGCGCTCATGTGTAATGGATGGAAATGTCACTCATGCGCTCATATGTTAGCTATATATCACTCTATCTAGCCTAAACACCAGTAAATCAACATCGATGTTTCAACATTATTATACTAAAAACACTCAAATAGATTTAGACCAAAATAGGCATACCGACACCCAGAAAAATCATTGTGGACCAAGTACCGAAGTGTCTACGTAGCAGATAAAGGTTTTCAAGTCAAGAAGTAAAAATTTGATTTCTAGTTTCGTCTATCAAAAACGAGCGTTCTGATTGGTGAGAAAAATTATCTATAACTCCATGAACAAAATTTTGAGCACGCAGCGATTTTGTATGCTTCCGCACAAAATAGTCCCATACACAGAGGTATCAAATTTTGTAAAGCTTTTGTTCTTTTCGCTCAATGCTATTAAATACTAAGAAATGAAACGAATATTTTATGTTTTCATGGAGGTATGAACCGAAAAAACTAATCACACAATGTGATTAGTTTTTTCGGTTCATACCTCTATGACAAAAATATTCTCTTCATCTCTTAAATGAAAAAACACAAACAAATAAGAAAGCGTCAAACAATATCATTGATATACAACATAGATGTGTATGCTGCTGTGGACTGGAGTGCTTTCAGTTGAAGGATCAGGTCTATCAATCAAAGAAACGATCGACCAATCAAATCATTCCTTTAGACCGGAAGTAAACCTTGAACTCCGCCAATTTCCCACATTTATGATAAGTATTTTCGTTTGTCTGGCGACTAAACGTCACAACCAAAGATTTTTCAAGCTGTGGTTTAACCCTTTCCTGTTTCCCGAAATTTTGGACTTGCCCAATTTGAAAGAAGTTGCAGACGACAATGAAAAGTGAGTGCAATTTGAAACAAAACCATTTTATGCAGTAGAAAATATTGTGATAGAAGAAGAAATTGCTTTACACAAGCAATTTTTTCTCAATATTTTCTTAAGTATAAAATCGCATGGCCGTAAAAAACCAGGGATTGTACAGGAAAGGGTTAAAGACATTGAATGGAGGTATCGATGTTTCTGTACCTTAATGAAAAAAATAAAATAAAAATATTATTGCCTAAAAATACGCCCAAACAAACACACGGTATTCAAATATGAGCATTCTCGGTAATTTGATGGGCTTAAAGTGGCTCTTGTGGTTATCTAAGGGAAGGTAAGTTTCTATATTTAACTTTTACGATAGAAAACTGATCTTTGCACAATAGAAAAAGGCTAGCGAAAATAACGAAACGTCACGATGATGTTAGTTTTAGCAAATTCAAACCGATTACTTGATTTAAACAGTTATAAACACCAGATGAATGTTGCATAAAAGCCTGCGTAGGCTAATAGGGAATTGTCCTAGTTTATTTTGATGAACGACCTCTGATTTTCTCAGAATACTGTATTCAAATAATATGTGAGCGGTAATAAAAATAATCAAAGTCTGTGACATAGAAAAATTCGATAAATCGGGTCTTGCACAGATAAAGAAAGATTCTCAATTTTCATTTTGTAACTGTAATGCTTTCAGACATTTGTAAGAAGGTAATTAAGTTTATTCTGTAATGAATATGACTGTTCACAACTATAGAAAGAAAGAAAAGAAGCAAAAACATTTCGCGTTCCGAGACGCCAAATAAGTCAGCAAAGCATAAACAGAATAGAACCGGAATTCATCGGATAAATACGTTATTTGTCGATTGCACCAAAAATTATCTTGTTATTACATGTACTTTTTAATGTATGGTAGTACAATCTATATTACCAAGAAATGAGATTCTTTCATAATTACTTTTCCCAATTTCATATCATCATTATAAAACCTATGAGTAAAAAGATATAGTTAAAAAGAAAAAGGAATAGCCAAAACCAATTCATTTGTTGAGAAGATTAATACAATGTCTTTGAACCCACAAGTATAATAGGAAAACAACTTAACTTTACTACAAATATCGACATGACAGTTGGTATTTGAAGTTTGTATCTCATTACTAGAGAATATTTTTTAACTTGTTGAGTTAAGACGACAATTAAAAATATGTATAAATTGAAAATGAAATGAAGGATATATTGGGTAGAATTCATTGGCGGATAGAAGAAGGGCATTTTCCATTTTCTCACTCTATTTTCTATAAAAAAACATTTTCAAAAAGTTACATGAAATAGGTGTTTATCTTGTAACCCACCCTCTTACTAGAAGAATATATCAAGCAAGATATCCTTATTACTTTACAAACATGCAAATTGTATTCCAACAAAAATATTCAATATAGATTATGAGAGGAAATAGAGATATCAAAGCTTTAACATTGACAAAACAACAACAACAACAAAAACCACACACACATTTTATCACTACTCTGTACATAAATATAATCAAGGTCTTGCTCTCCACTTTTCCAACAATTAGGAATACGGAGAGTAATTGCAGAAATAGCAATAAGGTAAACACACGAATAATCAATCACCCATTCGCCGACGGAAAGAAAGGAAATTTTCGACTATCTGTCTAATTAATTGATTATAGCAAGTAATCTGGTAAACGGATCAATAGTTTTGACTGCATTGGTTCATTTTCTTATCCTTTAAAAATTTGGTAGTGGTCCTAGTTTATTCGTCCTTCTTTTGTTAACACTCTTAGACTGGTTGTCGCTCAAGCACGCACACTTTTTGTGCTAAAAGATGAAGGGAATATCTTCTTTTCGTTGTGGTATGAAACGAATAACCTAATTACACGGCATCAAGCGGTGGAACAGTTTCATAAAGATGTATGATTTGGGTTTTCGTTTCACTTAAGAAATGCAGAAAAAAATTGATTTCATAAAGGTATGAACTTTAAAACTTCATAACTCTTTATAAATAAAAAGCTTCATAACTCTTTATAAAAACGCGAAGTCATCAATCTAAGCAAATGTTGTTTTAAGTGAAATCCTATGGATCTTTTCTTCGCACAAGCATTTAAAATAGTTGCGTGCTCTAAAATGTATTCATGAAATATAAAATAGGCTAACCAAACGCTCGAACCTTGATAGACGAAGCAAAAAATAAATCATAAACCAATTACAACAAAAAAAATGATTATTCTGTTCTGAAAAGCAAATATAAATAAAAGATAAAGAAAATTGATATAAAAAAAAAAAAAGAATCCGTAGTCATTTCATCATTAAACGGTTTGTCAACAAATCCGATTGCAGAAACATTGAAATATGAAAGTAAAATGGAATTATCCATATGTAATTGACAAATCACGTTGTCAATCAAATAATCAGTCGATCAATGAAATTATTTATTTTGTCTGGAAGATAAGCTTTTTAACTTCGACATTGGCCGCCATTTAGACATCGTAACGAGAGCTTATTCAAGCTGTAGTAACGACGTTTAGGTCGCGAACCAAATAATCAACTAATTTGTAACATGCTACTGCTATACATTTTGCAAAATAACGCATGTAAAATCAATTTGCGGGGCCAAAGGAGTCAGCGGGCGGCGCCAGCGGTTGGTCAATTCTGTTCAGATTGAGTCACATTTCTAATTTTCGTTTTTATATCTTCTTTTTTTAGTACGGGAAAAAAGAAAACAATTATTTTATCTCTGAAATATTAAACATTTTCATTGTTTTTAGAAAATATGTAACACTGAATACCGGAAAGCATTTTCACAAATGATAGGAAGAGAATACCAATATATTCCCTTTGTAGCGTAAAACTGCGTATCTTTGAGATTGTTCGGTAATTTCTTGGTTGGATAATTCTATTTCCGGTGACAGGAAAATTGCATTGCAATCCAATCAGCGTTAATTAAGATACTAAATTAACACTTTCCTGATAAAACTTTGCCTATAAATGTGGTTAGAGTTCAATAATCTGCTTTGTCATGAGACTGTATTTCCTTTCATATCCTGTCTTAGAACAGGCGCTTTGAAAAGACACTTTCACTGACATTAACAATAAATTCTCTATTCTTAAACCCATTATTGAAATTAGATTACCAAATGAATTACTTTGTACCCATAGAGTTGAATTAATATTAATTTATCTTCAAATATACGCGCCAGTGCGTTACATTTCTAACAATCACACATATGCACCTCGCAACCTGTGGATCAAAAGTCTGATTAGAGTCTTCACAGTATCTTCTACAGATAGATACTTACTCTAAGGTTATTTCCGGGATTAGTAAAAGTTTTTAATATCATGTATGCCTGTCTCGGCAGCTCAGTGTCTGAACTTCGTGTACATGTGAAGGGAGGGGTGTAATTATCAGACAAAGGCTCTAACACACACTCACGCCAACACACACGTGCCTGTGTCATAATTAATCCATTCCCACATAATCATTTTTTTTTCTTCTCTAAAGAAGACTGCCTTGAAGAAACATTGTGGAAAATGTAGAAATTGCTTTTAACAAGCAAATTCTTTATTGTCCACAAAGTTTTCTATACTAAAAGACGAAACTAAATCATACATTGACATCATGAGACATATAAGCTAACTGACCAATCGCGATGTCAATCAAATAACAATTGAACCAATGAAATCATTCAGTTAGATCAGAAGTTAGATTTTAACTCCGACATTGGCCGTCATTTTTGTAAACCCAATTTGTTGCTTTTGCGACCTAAACAAAGCAAATACAGCTTATTCAATCTGTAGTTACGGCGTTTAGGTCGCCAACTAGCTATTCTACTTTTTGTTGCATGCTACTGGCAATGAATTTTGCAAAATAACGCCATTTAAAATCGGAGCGGGACTTTCTATTGGAGTAAGTGGGCGTGGCCAAAGTAGTAAGTTGGCGGGGCCAACGATTGTTCAATTCGAAAGAGGATAAGACATGATTGGTCCAGGATATATACTTAATGATGATTTATGTATTATTAGGTTTTTAGACAAAAATCTTAATTCGTATTTCGTTTCGTCCTAGCGTCGTTTTGTTATGGTAGACATTAGAACAACCATGAACATATAATGAGAATTTATTTAACGTCAATCGGCAATATAGAAATCAAAGAATAAGTCTGTCGTTTGAAGTTTAACCACAGCAAGACCTTATTTTGTGATTCATCAATATGTTTCCATTTTATTGTCCTCTCGTGAAATGTTTATTATTGCTTTAAGCTTTCAATTAGAGAATTTCTTATGCTTTAATATTGCAGATGGACTCGTAATGGGTAAATGAAAAAGAATGACATTAATTTTTGCCACAAAACTTGTTTTCTTTTTTCTTTTGTTTTCAACAATTTTACATAACGTAAAGCTGTAATTCATAAATGTTCACACTCCATAATATGAATGTAGTTTGGGCGCTTTTTCATAAACCCGAAGGGTCGTGTTATATTATGATCCCTGTCTTTCGTCCGTCCGTCCATCGTAAGCATTTGTGTGTGAGTGTGTGTGCACCTCCTCCTAAAATTTCGATTGGAATGAACGGAAACTTACCACAATGAATCGCTGTGTATGAGACAACATTCAGTTGTTTGGGATTTATCTGACCTTGGCTAACAAAAACAGCTTAGAATTTCACTGACAAACCCGTTTGGGCGTATTTACCCTGCTTTGGGATTCTCTTGTTTATTCTTGGAATATGAAGAGCTTAGGCTTATGTTAATTTGTAATTGTTGAGTTATTAGGTTTGGTATGAGGTAAAGAATAATAGAAAAGAAAACGATTAAAGTATAATGCGTTAATTCTGCGTGCGTGTAAAGCTTTAAGTATTTTGGTAATCAACATGTTCCATAAAAACTGCTTAGAAAGGGGTATGTTAAACTTGTTGATATCAGGCCATATGGTCACATGATTAGCTTCATCATGTCTCTTGATCACGTGACTGATCCGAACTACGTTTACCGTGGTTAGGGTACCTTTAAGACTTTGCTTATAAGCAATAAATACATTTTACCCGACGCTAAACTTTCCTTCCGTCGAGTTATAAATCGGTAATGTATTGATGACGCATTATATAACGCAATAGTTGTTTATTACATGGAGGCATACGTGTACACAACCTCAGAAAGGCAGAACTTTCAAACTTTTTATCGGTGGATTTGGCATGTACATTATTTGAGTGAGGAGTCGTTAGGCATCGTGGCTAGGCATCTAATGTGAAGCTTTGTCCATCCTGCGATATTCTATTTTGTTTGTTTGACTGGGGTTTTACGCCGCTTTTAACAATCTTTCAGTTATATAGGGGCGGCTGGAGCACCTAACAATGGAATCCTGGTATTTCTCACACCAGTACTACCATTACATCCTTTCCTAGCCTCCAGCTACTATCCAACATAGGTCTACGATTATCGACCCATTGATGAGAGACAACAAGTCGGAAAGGATGAGTGCCGCCGCCGGGAATCGAACCCGGTAGCGATATTCTATACCGATGGCAGTGAGTACTGTAAAACCTGGAAGGAGTAATGGTCATGTCACAGACAATAGTTGTCATTGTATATCTATATCCATATAACAACAATTATATTTTCCAACAAATAGATTTGAACTTTCTTTGTTAACTCGTGATAAATAATTATAGTATTGCATTATAAAACTAGTCCCCTCCGGTCGTAATTGTTTGTGTTTCTTTTTTTTTTTTTGTATGCGTATGCGTTTCTTTCTTGATTTGTCTAAGTGTAACAATCGATTTTTTGCCAAAAGACATTGGACCGTAATAAAAAAAAATAATCTGTAATTCATAATAATTATTGCTGATTCGTACACCAACAATTCACTCGATTCTTAAACAAAGTCCAACAAAATGGGATTCATATGACATAAATATTAATTTGCCAGACAGACCGACAAAGTTCAAACCAAAAGACCCTATTGCTCTCGCCGGTAGATGACTAATTAAAATCTTCATAGAAAAAACAACTGCTTGAAAGATTTTGGAATGACTGGATGTGTCCTACAAAATAGAAAATATCTGTTATAACAAAGTTTTGTCATTTCTTGCACGTCAAGACTAAAATACAAAAAAACAACAACATAGAATCTGGAGTACTAGTGAGTGATTAATATTCAACTCGCTGTCTGTTTCTCTGTTAATCTTCGCATGGGATCGTGATTTATTCTTTAAACATGTAAATAGAACATCGCCTAGGAAGATCTGAACTAATATATACAATAATCTTTCTCTTGATTATATCAACTGAAAGTGTTTGATGTTTGTGCTAATTCTTTCCGATTACATGGCTATGCGTTCTATATGTACGGAGTAAAGATATATTTTTGCGGTTCAAATTAAAAAGGGGGACTAGTTTATTCTGCTATAAGTACCGCGGGTTCTAGCGTAACTTATCGGGTCCAGGTCGTTCGCTTGTCATGTTGATATAGCCTTTGGAGCAAAAAAGTAGGTCGTGTTTAAAGGTACACGCAAAATACTGTTATTAGGGTACACACCGAATGCGATTTTTTCTGTAGAGTTGTATCAGATAGCCAGAATTTTATTCATATCACTTATAGGTATGTAATACATGTATGTATAATAATTGTATTATTTCCGGCAAAGTCACGAGGTTTATTGACTTCCTGGCATTCAGTAGGAATTCTATTTTATCATTGGTAACTATATTCAGGAGAATTTAGATAACGTTCGAGCTCGTCCGAAGCAAGTTAGAAAAATGTCACCATTTTCTTTCTAATTTCCTTTCCTTTATACTTAAATATCCGAGAGCGTGAAATTGCAATTTGACGTACAACGCATTAAATTACACGCACTGTCATTTCGGAGAAAGATACTGCTACTTTTTAAGTTTATAGATATTCTCATCAGTGGTTTCGTTAATTGGTGACTTAGACTTGCTTTCAAAACAGGTTTTAACTAAGATAATTCAGCAGGATCTTTTACTTGTGTTGAACTGTATGCCGTCATGCCTCATGTGATGACGGGACTATTTTGAAATAGTTTAATTTTTAGTTTCGTCTAACCAAAACGGGCGTGCTGATAGGTCGAAAAAAAATATTCATAACTCCACGTTCAAAATTTTGAGCACGCAGCGATTTTGTATGCTTCCGCACAAAATAGTCAAATATAAAATGGTGTCTGAATTTGTAAAATATTTGCTTTTTCGCTCGAATCTATTAAATTATAAGAGATGAAGAGAATATGTTTTGTTTTCATGGAGGTATGAACCGAAAAACCTATTCACACTTATGTATGAATCCGCTTCGCGTATTCATACATTGTGATTAGATTTTTCGGTTCATACCTCCATGAAAACAAAAAGTAATCTCTTCATTTTTTAAATGATTGCGAACAAAGTAGATTCATGAAAAACTGTCTCAAACTGTTTTCAATAGTCTTGCTTGCAGAAGACATATACAAGGAATAGAGGGAATAGTTGTTTGTTTTTATAGAATTATGAAAGGAAAAGCCTTATAATGATAGTTTTGTGTGAATCTGCATTGTGGCTTCATGTATTGTAATTAGGTGTTTTGTTTCATACTTCAAGATGTTTTAGAGCGATGTAAATTTTTGGCCCATTTTACGTGTATTATTGTTATTATGGCCAATTAGATTCTTCTACATGAAGAATGGTTTGTCTTTCAGTGTATGCATCCTCATAGAAATATGGTAATATTAGTCTGCTATAAATAGAATACCAAACTCGATCTTTTACTGGCACTATGTTAGGCGCAATTTTTACAACTGGTCGAAAACGGACTAAAGCATGTTCATTTTCAAATCTATGAAAACAGTTATCTATATTTAATAGCCATTGGACACTCAATGTCAGATATATTTACATTTTATTGAAGTGCATCGACCATAAAACTAGAAAAAAAAAACCACCAACTTTAAGTAGCATCTGAATAGTCAAAAACGGGTAAATTCTAACTTTTCGTAAACACAGATCACGTTATGATTTTACAATTTTGTCCTTATTGAAAAGAAAACATTGTCGTGAAAAGAACATGCTCTTACTGGTGTGAGAAATACCAGGAATCCATTGTTAGGTGCTCCAGTCGCCGCAATATGACTGAAATACTGACTGAAATATATGAATATCAATCTCTTTCCTGAATCGTTAAGTAGGCCTTTTTAATATACGTTAGAAGTAGAGGACAGAGAAATCATCAGTACCAATAAACGGATCGCTGGCTACGCCCACTGACCTCGGACATGAAGTTCTAACGCCGTTTTTTGTTTTGTTTGTTGTTTCTTTTGCAAAAAATATCCTTATTAACATGTAGCAGAAGTGTAAATTGGTTAGTTGGCGACCCAAACGTCGTGACTACGGCTTGAGTGAGCTGTAGTTACTGCGTGTAGATCGACATACCAAAGCATTCTAAACATTAAGGTCGTTCAATGGATGACTTCAAATTTAACTTCCGGTCTATATAAACAAATTGATCGCCCGTTGAATATTTGATTGACAACATCGATCCGTCAATTGACTAATCGCCGTTGTCAATCAAATAACCAGTCGATCAATGAAACCATTCATTGTGACCAGAGATGATTTTTGGTCTTCGACATTGGCGGCAATTTTTGTTAATCTTTTTTGTTGGTTTGATGACTTAACCCCATTCAATCAATTAATTTTTTCGAAGCAATAATGGTTTCATTGTCATTTCATGTTTGTTACGGATGCGATTAAAAAAAATCATCAATGACTTTTTATTTAATTGACAAAAAAGATAGAAATCAAATATCACTAAATGTTGATATAATTTATACATGAAAATACAATACACAGTTGTCAAGTTATGCACTAATAAAGATAGCTACTGACGTAACCAACAATCATGAAAGTTCACAACTGACATGAGCTGCAAAACCGAGTGCCTACACATTGTAAATTAAAAAAAAAAATTAGCCAGTATTGTGATCTCCAGAGTGGTAACACTAGATTATTGAGGGAACACAACTCAAGTCACACTAATTACGCCTGATGGCGAACATTTAAGGGAGGTATCGACGTTTGTAAATATTCAATAAGAATAATTTTCAGGATGCCCCGAAATACGTCAAAATAAGCATTAAATACTAACATGAACCAGATATCGTCTTCGTGGTAATATGATGAGTTGAAAGTAGCTTTTTGTTGTTATCTAGTAAGGGTCAGCGGAATCACGAGTTGCTTTTAGAAAGATGTTTGCATCATGACCTCATTTGCACAGAAAACTAGAGTGGCAACAGAAGCAACCAACGTTCTGAAATAAGCCACATTAAGTGGTGAATGCAAAACCTTATTAAGTGTCCTTATTCATATAAACACTTACGACAGTTTTGAAAAGCTCTTTAAAGAATCGGAAATCGGCCAGCGAATATAACTCCTGGTGACGTCGCGATAACTTTGGTTAAAGCGTTTTTAAAGTAAATTAGTGATTTTAACGATTGAATGCACCATGTGACCTTCCCAATATTCATTGCTAGATCATTTTGATTAATGATCTCTGATCTTCGCAAAACTGCTTTTCAGAAAATTATATTAAAAAATAAATGACAAAAAATAATAATAATACAGATCTACAAAATGGGAAAAAATCGATAACTTCCTCTAAAGGAACCAAAAAAGCTCACCACGAATGTGAACTTAACGGAATGTGAAAGTAACGGAGCTTACGCGCCTTTACGGTCAAGTAAAATAAAAAGACCTTTGGGAAGAAGTCCAGAGCATGCTTCATAGCATTCCTTTATAGATACACAGAACCAGTCTGTTATATCGAAAGTAATGTACGACCAAAGCTCACCTGAATGACGTGTATGGTCATTTACTTTCTTTGTGTGAACTGTATTACTATTCCTAAGACATATGCGGATGTTTTATGAAACTTATTCAGGTATATTCTTTTCTCATAACTTTCTTTCTGTGTAAAGAAAAACGCAGTGTAAAACTTCATGCACAAGAACTGAAACTTGTCCTATGTTTAATTCATTAGCAGACGACAAGCGTTTAGACTGTTCCAAATTGAAAAAAAGTTTGTAGACAACTAAATTTAAGTTGATGTGGTTTATAAAAAAATGCCTTTTTGGGTAGCAAACATTGCGGATATTAATGAAATTGCTGGTTACAGGCAGTATTTTCATTATCCACAATGCTTTCCAAAGCTTCTTTCTCGGGGTCGTCTAAAAGTACGGTTGTGTTGGAATGTGTTAAGCAATGTTTTACAGAGATCGGCATTCTAGCTTCTTTGAAATGTTCTACTATTTTTTCAAAGATTTATCAGGAAGTCATTTACCTAAATGACAAAATTAATCATTAAATTCTAAATGACTCGCAAATATATAATTCCGGAAGCGTAGAATTAGATCAAATAAACAGTGCGTTAAAATATCATCTCATTGATATCTAACAGATTTCCCTTTTATGATTGTCTCTTTCTAGCGTTACAGAAGTATATTAATGTATATGCGGGGATAAACTCTCCCTAAATCACAAACGAAAATCTGTAAAATTACAATATTGGCGACAGTGTTGTTCCAACCATTTAGCGTTTAACGGTCACTCATTAAGTGATATTGGTTTATGATCTATAAAACTTAGGCTTGTTAGCCTGCATTATGTGTGGAAACACAAGGTGACATATTATCGTCTTCGGATTATATGTAAGCAACAAATGCTGGTGTTTTGTAAACACATACAGTCCATTCTATTCAAATGATAATTTTTCGCTGATCGACATATTACATCATCTTCATGATAAATAGCGATTGTTTTGTTACGAAAGCGATACGAGGAAAATTTGAATATTTCACCAGACCGTAGTTCGAGTGCAATATCAAATTTTCCCTCCGCAAGGAGAAGCAAATACAAGATGTTGTATCGCTATCGTAATGTAATATTCATTTATTATATACTTACATTTTTAATAAAATCAATGAAAAAATGAACAATCTGTGCAGATTTGTACATGTTTTACCATTCTGATGACGACTATTCACATTTACAGAATATAAATGACGTAATTTACACTACCGTATATGGAACCGTATCCGATAGTGTCAAATACGGATTTTTTCTGACATTTTTTTTATATTTTGTCTGTGTTGAATGTATATGCTTTATTAGAAATATTTAAAGGTGTATGTAATAATAACTTTTATTCTTCTGATTGTAAAGACCATTTGTTGTAGTAGGTCTCTTACCTTCCTCTGATGTATGTACAAGCACTCGACGATTGGTTTCGCACCCACAAAGTCTTACATCTATGATTAATCAAATTCATACGTTAAGGATAGCGCATTTGGTGTATGTCGGACATCCCTTACTTTAAAGGTGACGAATGTTCGATATAAACTGAGATGCACATATTAACGGTTTGTCCTCCCTACAGCGTTTATATATATGATAGATTTTGATATCTAAGAACAAATAATGAGATGCTCAAAAAATTCAAACATAAATGCAAATAGAATAACACGTGATTAAATTGTCATTTATTATTATCTATTCATATTTTGTACATGACTATAAACTTGTAAAGTTTTTGTCAATAAATTGTTTTGTTATGTAGAATAGATTTAGAGAATTTTGGGGAAAATGAAGTAATTACCAATTGAATTTGGTAGCGCTTGGTTAAAACTAAATAAAGTTTTGAATTAATCATTTTCTAGGAGTAGTTTTCTCTAATATCCTCGTAACAATTTTGTAGAAGCTATAATCAACGTAATTTCTATCCGAATTTTTAAGTGACAATGATATCTTAATTAATTAGACAAATAGCAGGAAATTTGCTTTAAATTTAACACAGTGAATTGGCGAATAAACCTATATAAAAAACAAAGGCA
Source organism: Fragum fragum (assembly GCA_946902895.1). Taxonomy (NCBI): domain Eukaryota; kingdom Metazoa; phylum Mollusca; class Bivalvia; order Cardiida; family Cardiidae; genus Fragum; species Fragum fragum. Next base: position 34,682,699 of record OX336378.1, on the reverse strand, counting down.
TTTACTGACTCTTAAACTTGATTTCGCAATTTTTCAATCTTCACACAATTATAGCTGTAACTCAGCACTACATAAAACCTTGATGTAAAAGATTTTTCTTACTTTTGGCTGAGAAGCTCACACTTCGACTGCTGGTGTATTCTACGTAAGGGCCTCAGCTTCAATAAACTGTATACGTACGGAATGGAAGTGTTCAAACAAAAGAAATGCTTTACGTGATGTCGGATTTTACGATTCTCTCACGGTGTTCATGAATGATTTGATTTTGTCAATCGATGTTTTGATTGAAAGCGGCAACCAATTAATCAACCCATACCCACGTGATAAAACTTTAGACCAGTCCAAATCCAAAGAAGATGTAGACGAACATTTATAGTTGATGAAATCTTTAAAACTTTTGCTTTTTTTGGGTACAAAGCATAGTTGATAATGAAGAAATTGCATGTTTTCCAAAGCTTTCATATTGAGGGCGTTTACAAGCGTCATTGTGTGAGAATGGGGTTGAGGCGGGACAAAGTGGAAATAAGAAGGCAATGTTGCATAACCTATTCTCACACTTTACAATTTATACCAGTCCGAATTCAAAGGAGTTGCAGACGGCAATTTCAAGTTGACGAAATATTCAAAATATGTGTCCTGTTGAGGCAGAAAACTAGTGTGGATAATGAATAAATTGTTTATAACAAGAAATTCCTTCATTTTCACAATGGTTTTCAAAGCTTTTATACTGATGTTGATATTGCGTTTAAAAGCGTTATTGTGTGGAAATGGTTTAAGTTTGTGCAGTATACACGTAACGCCATTCCTGCTACATTCTGCGTCTGCAATTTAACAACTTCAAGGAGAAGTATATTCCCGGCTGTGCAAGTATTTGGTATGTTATTGTCTATAACTACTAAGTACCATTCGTGGATTTCAGACAATCACAAGAACATTATGGAACAGACAAGTGATACAACACAGACAGTGATATTTAGTCCTCATTTTTTTCTTGTGATTTCCCCAGACACACTAAATGCTATATTTCAGCTATAAGCCATTTTTGGTGTTTTAACATTTGAACTCACTTGAATGTGTAGGATCGTACTTTAACCCATTCACATATAGTGGCGCTTTTGACGCCCCCAAGAGAAAAAACCTTTGGAACGCCCCCTCCCCCGAGAAAAAAGCTTTGGAAAACATTGTGTAAAATGAAGAAATTGCTTGTAACAAGCAATTGCTTCATTTTACACAATCTTTTCAATCCAGCAAGTCAAACAAAATTTAAAAATCTTAACATTTTAATTGTCGTCTGCGACCCCTTTCTATTTGGACTGCAGACTGGTAATGGGTTAAAACGAAACAGTATTTTGTTACCAGGTTATTGTGCTTCTTACACACTAAAATGTATCACTTTTGTATTTTGATTCAATCGAAGAGTATTTTCTTCATTTTATAGAAATGTGTCATACAGGTTATCAGTTGAGAGAACGCCGCTGTCAATCAATCGACTAATCAAATCATTCATTTGGACCGGAGATGAACTTTGAACTTCATCATTGGTCAATATTTATTTTAATCCATTCCCACACAACAAAATTTTAGACTGGTCCAAATTGGGAGAAGCTGCAGATGACAATATCAAGTTGAGGGAATTTTAATTTCTTTCATGTCTTTGGATTGAAAACATTGTGGATAATGAAGAAATTGCTTGTGTCAAGCAATTTCTTCATTATCCACAATGTTTTCCGAATCTGTTTTCTTTAGGGGCGTAAAAAGAAGGGATTGTGTGGGAATGGGTTAAGCATTTTTTGGTACTTTTGCGTCTTGCAAATCGTAAATATAGATTGATCAAACTGTTGTCCCGACGTTTATATTGACAACCAACAGTTTTGTTTTGTTACATGTTGCTAGTCATAAATTTTATAAAATAACGTCGTTTAATAACTAAGTCGAACTTCCTGTCGGAGCTCAGTGGGCGTGAGCAGCGATCATTTTATTGCCGAATGTTTAAAACCATTATTAATACAGAATATACCGCATAAGTGATATTGCATGTTCAAAATAAACCTTATTACCGTTAACATAATTCAAAATGTCTTTAAATAAAAATTGCCTAGTCTGCTTTTGAATTTGAAATAATATGGAGAAGCAATATTGTCACATAGGCTCTAAAAGTTATCTAATTTATGTATCCCGTTTATAAATATACTTTGTAAAATACCTTCAAGGTATATAATACATTTGCGTTCAGGCTTATTTTTTTGTTTTATCAAAAAAGTCTGAGCAAAAATCTTAGCATTAAACTAATAAGGCAAACCAACAAACTACACGTACTTTAATGCTGATCAAATAGTAAGGGGTCAGGGAAACAGACTGCTCGAGTCTGTCAAACCACCAATTAAATTATTCATTTAGACCGGATGTGAATCTTGAACTCTAAAATTGGCAGACAATTATGTTAAGCATTTTGATGATTTTGCCATATATCTTCCACCATAACATATAAACACATAAACCATACCCTAGGCTCAAAGGCATAAATAGTTAAGACGATTGAAATAAATAGATCAACATAATTCTACGCGGTAAGCCTACAATGCTTGAAAGAAGTTTCTGTATTTCAAATTGTGACTCGTCACAATTTAAGGTTTGTTTACACATAAGAACAAATAACTATGTGACGAAGATTAACGAAATCGCACGTAAGCAGCTGTGCATATAGCAGGCAATGCCGAAAATTAGCGGAGAATCGGTTGCATTCGTCGTAAATAAACACAAATTGAAATCGACAAGAAAAACAGAGAACATCACTTAAACCCTGCTTTTGTATATCGATATTAAGAAGGCCCTTGTTTGCTCTAGTGACCAAATAAGCTATAGGTTATTTCAACTGTTTTGTCTTCCTCGGACGGCAGATATGGCTTTAAATGTCTGAAAACAGCCAATCCACGCTGATTTAGTACGTTTAGGTCGCGAATTAACATTTAACTTCTTATTTGCCCTATTATTTCACAATAACACTGTTATGTATCTAAGTAGAACTTCCTATGGGTGCTTATTGGACGTGGCCAGCGAACCGTTGATTAACAACAATTCTCACCACTAAACAACAATATTGTACAACTAATGTTTGTAATACTGTGAGTAATGTTATACTTGTACTTGTTATACTTTTTTTCTGAAACCTAGATAAGAAAAAATGTCAATCGCCATAAATACGCTAAAACCGATGCTTATTACTTTAATTTGAGTTGGATATTGTCTTCGCAGTAATCTGATAGGCTTAAAAGGACCTTTTTTGGGTTATATAGGAAAGGTTCAGCGGAATTCCAAGTTATTTTTAGATATCACAGAATTTGGTTGTCGATACCGCATGACTTCAGTTGCATATGACCCAAAGTCAACGGAAGATAACAAATTGACAAACAGAACAATCAATGACCTACATTGTGTCACATTAAATGGTTGGCGCAAAGGTATGGTAAGTGTCTATATTTGTTTTAACGCATATGACAGTTTAAACTGACCTTTACAGAATTTAAGACCGACTAGCGAACATAACTCCTGATGACGTATTGATGACGTTATTAGAGCAAATTCTAGCTGAATACGGGATTCCAACGGTTATACGCACCGCGTGAATGACCCAATATTTTTCACAGCTGTCTCGGCTAAATCTAAAAATAGATTAACAGCCTACGTAGGCTATTAGGGAAATACCCTTGTTTATTCAGATAAACGATCTCTGATTGAAGCAAAACTACTTTTCAGAATATAATAAATATACTAAAAAGACAGACATTACCACAATGTGTAAAAGGAGTGGAACATGCAAGATAAAATTTATTGAAATTTTCCCATCGAGGTACTGATAAGATGCAACACAATATGATCAATATGTATATTGGCATGCATATTCATTAGTGAAGCTGAACGTTATAAAAATATCGTATGATAACATGTATTGCACACGTACTCGACGAATACGAATTTTGAGATATATGGCTAATACGAATTTTATATCGGATGCCGAAAGAAAGTCCGATTTTCACCCAGATAGTTTATATGTATATAATAAATGTGAATACTTACTCTAATATAAATTAATTCCGCTTAGACCCTTACTTTAGGTAGTCTGAGAAAGGTCGCTACTTAGTCTAGTTAGAGATTAGTACTTTCCTTCGAAAGAAACGTCTTGTTCGGGTTTTTTTGTGGGGAGGGGGTTTCCGTTGAAAAAATATCCAATTTTTTAGAAAGAAAACACGCTTGTTCGTGTACTTTAATACAAATAAATACTTGTTAAGGGATGACAGAAAATTGAAAATGGAGCAATTAATACCAGACTCAACCTAAAACCTAAAGTGCAGGATAACAAATTTGTCAGGATATTAACGAATCAATATCGCCCGCAGTAATTCTCTTCGAAAATTAATTACGAGTTAGAATAGTATTTCAGCCGGCGCCTGAGCAAACATTGTCCTCTGTCAATTGTCAGGATAGGGAATAAAATAAACGTTTATTGCGATTTATTTCTTAATCTAGATGATGCACAGAGCGCATAAATAGGGGAATATTACTGATGTCGATTCCTTTCGATATTCCCAAATGTTTTGACACTGACGTTAGCTGCCGTTTTTCTAAACCCGTTTATATCTGTTTAGATTTACGAACGTCCTTAGATATATTTGTATGCGTCCTTTACTCTACGATAGCCGGCAGGCGGCTCTATGGTCAACGTATGGTGACCAAACAGAAAACAAACAGAAAACTTAAAATTTGTAGCAAAGTTCTTAAGATAATCTAAAGACCCGCAGCCAGGCGATAAGAGATAAAAGAGAAATCATTCATTATTACTAGATGTAGCGGCCCGATCGGAACAAAATCCTTGACCCCTTTCTTACAGGGCGAGTGCTCTACCAAGTGAGTTACCAGGCAAGGTCCGAACCCGGCGTCAGTTTAAATCTATATATTTGGATATTAGATGAATCCGCTATACTCTCCCCCGAATCACCTGAATCTCAGCTAGAAACCAACCCGGCATCGAACATATAATCATCGGAATCTTTTTAGCTCACTTGAGCACAACGTGCTCAAGGTGAGCTTTTGGTATCACCTTTTGTCCGTCGTGCGTTGTGCGTCGTGCGTCGGAAGGCGACAACAATTCTTTAAACATCTTCTCCTCAGTAACCAATGGGCGGATTTCAACCAAACTTGGTAGGAATGTTCCTAGGGGACCCTTCTCGAAAGTTGTTCGCGGATTTTTGATTGGCCCCCAAATATGGGCGTGGCAGGGCGTGGCAGTTTTTGATTTTGAATGTTTTAAACATCTTCTCCTCAGGAACCATTGGGCCAATTTCAACCAAACTTGGCATGAATGTTCCTTGGGTGACCCTTTTCAAAAGTTGTTCGCAGAATTTTGTTTCACGCCCAAATATGTGTATGGCAGGGCGTAGCAGTTTTTGACTTTGAAATCTTTAAATATCCTCTCCTCAGTTACTATAGGGCCAATTTCAATCAAATTTGGTATGAATGTTCATCGGGTGACCCTTTTCAAATGTTGTTCTAGAATTTTGATTTATGCCCAAATATGGGCGTGGCAGGGTGTGGCAGTTTTTTGACTTTGAAATCTTTAAACATATTTTCATCAGTATCCTTTGGGCCAATTTCAACCAAATTTGGCATGAATATTCCTTGTGTGACTCTTTTCAAAAGCTTATCGCAGAATTTTGTTTTGTGCCCAAATATGGGCGTGGCAGGGTGGGGCAGTTTTTGACCTTGAAATATATAAACATCTTCTCCTCAGTAACCATAGGGCCAATTTCAACCAAACTTGGCATGAATGTACCTTGGGTGACCCTTTTCAAAAGTTGTATGCAGAATTTTGATTCACGCCCAAATATTGGAGTGGCAGGGCTTGGCAGTTTTTGACTTTGAAATCCTTAAACATCTTCTCCTCAGTAACCATTGGGCCAATTTTAACCAAAAGTTGTTCTAGAATTTTGATTGATGCAAAAATAAGGGCGTGGCAGGGTGTGGCAGTTTATGACTAAGAAGTCTTTAAACATCTTCTCCTCAGGAACCATTGGGCCAATTTTAACCAAACTTGGCATGAACGTTCCTTGGGTGACCCTTTTCAAATCGTGTTTGGAAAATTTGATTGACGCCCAAATATGGGCGTGGCCATTTTTTATTTAGAAATCTTTAAATATCTTCTCCTCATAATCATTAGGCCAATTTCAACCAAACTTGGCATGAATGTTCCTTGGGTGACCCTTTTCAAAAGCTGTTCGTGAAATTTGATTGACGCCCAAATAAGGGCGTGGCAGGTTGGGGCAGTTTTTTATTTAGGAATCTTTAAATGATTTCACCTCAGTAATCATTGGGCCAATTTCAACCAAACTTGGCATGAATGTTCCTTTGGTGACCCTTTTCAAAAGGTGTTAGCAGAATTTTGATTGACGCCCAAATATGAGCGTGGCAGGGCGGGGTATTTTTTACTTTGAAATTTTTAAACATCTCCTCAGTAACCATTGGGCCAATTTCAACTAAACTTAAATGAATATTCCTTGGGTGACCCTTTTCAAAAGGGTTGGCTAAATTTTTTAATCATCTTACATTAGTCAGGTGAGCAATTTTAGGACCATTCTGGCCCTCTTGTTTTAAAATTTTGTGCCAAGCGTGGACCCGTGGCTGCAATGGCTCTAGTATAATAGTTGCAATGGCGGGTGTAAAAGTCCTTCAAAATACTTGGGTTTTAACATTCGAAGAAGAATTGTAGTAAGCAGGAGTGAATGTCGCTGGATAAATACTCTCATTTTGAGAGATTGCATATGAGTGGCAAGGTTCACTCAGTCACCCTGAATGCGAGAGGTCCCTTGTTAGTGTCACGTGCTGGTTGCCTATTCCCCTTTCTCTCACACTTTGAAATGCCTCCCTACTGCCAGACACAATATTCAATTTTCTTTTTAACGTAATTATTTGAATGCATACTGCGAGTTGTTTTTTTAAAAGCTTTGTTTCTAACTTTAATAATAATAATAATAAAAGACAGTTTCGCCTACCAAGAAACAAGCGTTTGGATAGGCTGTTTTTTCACCCCCCCATGAACAAAACCTTTAGCAATCGAACACAGTTTTAGTTGTAAAATATTGGCTTTGTTTTGCTCGATGGCAATGAGTTGTAAAGAAATGAATATCCTTTTTTTTATTTTCATTGAAGTGTGAATCTAAGAATTTAATCACACCTAATGTTTGAATCTGCTTCTCATTTTGAAACACGAATTAAGGGCGTAAAAATATGCCGCACGAGTTTCGTATGTGACTAATTTAGCGTCTGCCAAATAGCACTACGACCAATGTGGTTAATATCTTCATATTTGATGATCGAAAATTGGAATGCATGAGCGATTATGATTTTTAGCGCTATATTTACATTAAACTGTTTGATAATGTATAATGGATATGCTATTTCAACGACATATAAAACTAAATTTCTACGTGTATACTTTTTACAGAATAAAGTAATTGACTAAGGACAGATTACATATCATAGATGACAAAATTTAGACCGGTCCAAATTGAAAGAACATTTTTTCAACAATTTCAAGTTTAATGAAATTTTAGATTTTTCATCTTTCTGAGTAGAAAACATTGTTGAAAAGGAATAATTTACAAGCGGTTTCTTTATTTTACACAATGTTTTCCCAATTGATTTTTCCAAGGGGCGTCAAAAATGATCATTGAGTGGAAATGTTTGCTTAAATACTGTTATATTTACAGAGTTTTAATGGACGCGGGTTTTGTTATTCTGAGATTCACAAATAAGAATTCAGGACTTCAACGAATTCCTGGTGGGAGTCCACTGGATCCACTGGGGTTCAACTTCAGTAATGAATTGAGGATTGTTTTAATAGTCTTTAATTCTTTTCTGAAATTGATCCCTAGAATGACACAGCTATCCAATACTTAATTTATCAGTATCTATGCTATAGTTTTGATATATATATTTAAACTATGACCATAATTAAAAAGAACTACCAATGTTTAAATCAGGGACTCCTGAACATTACGTAAGGACCCTTACGCCTACGACTGTTGAGTCTCTCGGACCCAGCTTTATTTGTGTCAGAATAAAACAATAAGTCCATAATTAATTCCCTTTCATATTTTTGTTCATTGCACGCGAACAAAATCGGAATCGACAGAAAAAATCCGCACTGAACGGTAGATGGCATAATCCTCTCTGTTTATTGTCGTCACACCAAGAATGATGTTATAACTCTTTAAAAGGGTTGATTTCAGACAAATTTTGTTAGCTTCTTTTTATCTTTATTATCGAAATTCGCTGTCATATAATAAAAAGAATACTATGATTTCTAAGGAATGCAAAACCTTGCACTGTATTCTCGCCGCGTATTAAAATAAGATATTTTGGTCTCGTGAAATATCAAAATTTCCCACTGCGGCTCAAATCCAATACAAAGATATATATGACAACAATAACATGATATTCAATGTTCAAACAGGCTTCATCGTTACGACAGTCCATGCATTTTATGGTGTATTACATGCACGTCGCCATGTATAAAGATACAATTTGGTCACTACCAATCTCACCACTCTACTTTTAAGAAAAGATGACCTTAAGCCATTCTCGGTATTTGAACGCAAATGAATAAGTTTTATATAAGGCCAGCCCAGTATATTCAGTGCATTGACAAAACGAAGTTGTCTCGGTAACATATATTTGGAAAGGTAATTAAAAAGAATTCAAAAACGTTCCACATCAGTACTTTCTGTGAGTTGATTTTTGTTAATGGATTCGATGGTTAGATCAATTATTTTGATTTCTAAGGCTTGATCATCTCCATTGGTTTGAATGCTTGCATCCTTTGGACAATGCCGATTAGATATTTCTCATTCTCATTAGCCCGCTGCCATGTTCGTTGCAGTATTCGTTACTGAAAAGAAACCTCTGAAATTCAACAAGGAACTTTACATGTGATTAAAGCACTAATGGTGTTCCTGAAATTGTGCCAGGAGCGATTGACGGTCCAGCATCAAAATGTAAACCAAGGTCGTGACGAGTATCCATTAAAATGAATAGTGACATTAACCCTTGTCATGCTAAACACGAAATATTCCGGTTTTGGCTGGAGGTATAGACCAAGATCAGCCTGCACATAAGTGCAGTCAGATCTTAGTCTACACCTCATGCTTGTTTTTTTCCTGCCAGAGTTGTTAATGAAGCTGATTTCCAAAAGAAATGTTGTATTTTGAACAACAAGTTCTATCAGCCCTCTGATTTTACAGCAATTATAATTTATAAAGCATGCCAAGGGTTGAGCAACCAGATACAAGACTGGTAGGTGTTGTTCGCCTTAAAAAGATACACCCATCTGTCTTTTCAAAGTTGACATAAACCAATTTAAAAAGCTCCCTAGATCCCAATGTCACAAGAAATTCGATTTACATCTAAACAGACCTTGTCGAAAACAAATCACGGGTTTAAATATGACGGGTAATGTAATAGTAAACAAATACACTCACCAGGTGCTCTTGATTTGCCCAAACAGACATGATCGCAGCTGATTAACAAGTCTACGAGCAATCAATCAAACACGGGGTAAAGAAACGAATCTTTCTAACTGGGGAACTGATATTATCTGATTATGATTTTCGGAAAACAATAACTTTCGATAATTGACTTTATTTTCATATGTTTTTATAAAAATCGAGCGATATTTACATATGCAAATTATGTTAATAGTTTACGTGACAAAATAAAGAAAAGGCTCATATGTAGAAGAGGGGGAATGAAAAATTGAGACAAAGTGTCGGGAGAATCTAAAATTGTTTAAACCATTCCCATTTATTGAAATTTTAGATTTTAGACTGGTCCAAATTGAAAGAAGCTGCGAACAACTCCAAATTAGTAGAAATTCATATATTTATTTATTTCGTCTTTTTGGGTATAAACATCGTGGATAATGAATGAATTGCTTTTTATCAAGCAATTTCTTCTTTTTCCACAACCTTTTTCTTTAGGGGAGTAAAAAGGAGAGATTGTGTGGGAGAAACTTCAAAACAGTCAATTGATTTGCGTTATAAAGGTCATGCTTTATTGACTTTCTACCTTTGATATTGTCAAACTCTGATTGGAAATCAATTTTGGGGCAACTGAAGGACCACTGCTTTCAAACAAAAATTCGATTGACCAATCAAATCATTAATTTAGACTTGAAGTGAGTTTAAATTCCGACAATTAAGTTAGATAATTTGGTTAATGTTACAGGCCGTAGGTACAAAGTTTAAGTCACTAATCAAGGATCTGCCCTTAAATTTACAATTATTGTCGATATCTATGCTACCATCTTTTCAAGATACACATTAATTGGTAGGGTATTCTCGTCTGTGTCTGCTGCAAAACTTTATTTTTGACACAAGCAGTAATGGCCATTTGTCATGATTTAGCGCAATTTTTGTTTATTTCTGAAACTATCGTTAGTCTCAAATATTCTTAAAACGACGCGTTCAAAGACAAATGATAGAAATTTTGTTGGGAATATGACAATATGGTGGTTTCAATGTTGCTAGTTTAAGTGTCCGTTTTCTGATCCATATAAACTTTTAAAGGGTCATCAATGGTTCTAAAACACAGGAAAGAATTTCACAAATGCACCAAAAATACACCCAAACGAGCGATTTATATAATAACTATGAAGCAGATACTGTCTGTATCGTTATTTCATAAGCAAAAGTGGCTTTTACAGATGACCCATGCAGAAGAAGAAAGCAAAGTTACAAGGCATTGGCAAATCGCGGATGTCAGTCAAATAATTACCCGACCAATGAAATCGTTCATTTGAGCTCCGCCATTGGCCGCCATTTTTGGTTATCCTATTTTGTTAGTTTGGCGGCTTAAATGTCGTACTTACAGATATTTCAAGCTGTAGTTAAGACGTGTAGGCCGCACACCAACCATTCTACTATTTGCTACATGCTACTGGCCATGGATTCTGAAAAATAACGCCGTTTAAAATCGAAGTGGGTCTGTCTGTTAGTGCCTGTAGGCCTTACCAAAGTAGTAAGTAGACGGGGCCAGCGAATGGTCAATTATGTCATCAAATCAAAACGCCAATAATTCAAAACTATCGAAAGTGCTTATATTAATATTATTTCTGTAATCAGTTTTGAACTGAGCTTTACAAAATCGAACACCAGTTTGCAAATATAACACAGAGTTATATCACGATGGCGTTGATTGTGAAATACGGTATCAAACTAGTCAGCCAAGAAAGAACATATTTCATTTTGATAAACGATCTCTGATCACTGATTTTTGAAAATCAACTTGTTAGAATATTATAATTTACAAAATTTGAGAAAGAAAATAGATAAATCTGTAAGACGAAAAATAAATAAATAAATAAAATCATCCCTTCAGTAGAGAGTTAAAGGCGGTCTATCAAAGAAGATTTCAAAACTTCTAGTGCGTATACCAGATTGGCTTGTTTGTAATTATAGAATCGTTCGGCGTGGTAATTTTATCCATGAACAGTATCCGGGCACAGGAAAAATACAAAGCAATAAATCTGTGTTAATTTGGTCAGGCAACTGTCTAAAAATAGGTCCATCTTTTTTGTATGAATTTATATAGTAATAAAGTATGCTTAAACGAGACGAGAAACCGATCAGGGTTCAAATGAAGTACATATTGACAGATTTTCATATATTCTGATATTTTCAGATAATTGCTATTGAAAATAAAGATCCTCGTCATTTCGGTCATATATACCCAGTAATCCAGTAATTTGCTTTATTTTGTGTGAATAACATTTATAAAGTATGCTTAAACGAGCAGAGAGTCAAATAAAGTATGTGTAGCTATATGTTCATGTAAACTAATACTATTTCTGAAAAGTTGCTAAGGAAAATAGTAAAGCGTTTTTTGTTATTTTATTAAAAGCATTTGCAAGTATTTATGTAAAATTGTACTGCCATTACTTAACATATGAATATGGAAGTATATTACATGTACAATGTAGTGGTACTAGATCGTTCTGTATTTCATTCATTGGTCTCTCTTTATATTCTTGATAGATCTATAGCTTCAAGCTTAAATAATAGGCTATAAGCTTTTGGTTTAAGGCATAACCATGATACAATATAGTGGTTGGAATCGTTATGTAGGAGATAAGTTGTTTTATCTTTAAATCCTTATTTTTTGAAATTTATTCAATCAAAGTCACCAAGGTTTTTGTAATTCTAGGCAAACTAAGAAAAAACATTACATGCTCTCAATTTTACACAAGCATCTTACTTCTTGTTTCTTTAGAATCATTTTCTAGTACCTTTCGTTCAATTATCTAGCTTTCGAAATAAAACATTACTTGATACTTTGTGAGATAAACCACGAAAAATTATCGCCATGATAAACTTACTTATTTGTCAAACTATTGGGACCAAAGATATCGATACGCCTCCAAGATGCCACGAGATTCATGCGCCCTTTTGTTGTTCTCCTTATGACGCTAAACCGATCTTTCATCGAAACGAAGAATTACCCGCGTTATGTAAGACACAGACTTTACATAACGGGTCGAATTACAATAAGTTACAAGTAATACGTATCAGTTCCTATCATTCTTACTTAGATGGCCAACAAGTGACTTCACCACAAAATTTGACATCGTTCCAGATTTAGTGAAGATGCAGATGAGAAATCAAAGTTGATTTGATTTGTAAAAGTAAAAGCCTTATAGGTAGAAATTTAGAAATTATCATCATTTGAGTGTTCTTCTTTTTTCATATTGTTTCCAAATTCTTCATTCTTTAGCGCTTGAAAATATGTGATCGTGTGGTAATGGATGAATAAGTATTTGTTTGCAAAAAAGAGAAAGAATCATTAACATTCACGGAATGAAAAAGAAATCATATTATCTGTAAAAAGCGCAAGCACGTACTGCTTACAAAATTCATATTGGGAGAAAATGTTTGCTGTTTGATGATTATAATGGAGAAAAAATGCGTTAATTTTGACAAGTTAGCGTAGAAATAATACTCATCGCTTCTGTTTATATTTACCAAAGAAACAAGCAGTCACTTAACACCTTTATTGCCTGACTTATAATGTCCAGTTATGAATCAAAAGTCAAAGAACGTAATGTTCAACATGATAGGTTAGAGTATCTGCTAGAAGTCGGTCTACGGTCTCTGAAACATTAATTTTCTCCTCAGAGATTGTTTGAAAAGACATAATTAATACTTTCCCCGGAAGAAAAACATCCTGTGACGTGAATAATGTATGTAACGTGAAAAGTAGGATCTAAAACACTATGAAGTGATATTTATTCACTACGCTATTTGCCTGTTTGCTTTTCTTTGCATGGGACAGTGATGTATGCATTATATATTTACATTGGCCTTAATACATCTATTTCGAGTTCATTTTAAGCAGCCAGGCTCTGACGGTTCCAATATTTTATGATTGCTTTTCGGGTTTCTTTTACAGACTTAATCCGCGGTACTGTTTTTTAACTTCAAAGGTACAAATTATTCTTAAAAAGAATACTGGTTTCACTTAATAAGTTAATATCTCGTTCTATATAGGTTTAGTATTTAGTCCAACATTTAGTCATTTTCCTTTTTGATAGAATTATTAAATCTATGCAATTTGGTTTAACGTCAGAAAATGCAAAAGTCTTTGGTTCATGAGAAAGTTTTATTCATTTATGCAGTTTCTCCACAGCAGGTAATAACACTAAATATTAAAATCATTCTCAATACATAAATTTTGATGACAAAATTTGATGATAAAACGATAAGACCGTCAATCCATGTATATGCGATCTATAAAACATGTAATTCCAATTTTAACCTTTTTTATGTCATAGAGTAAATTCCAATCATGTACCGAGAGCTACATTTAATAAGATATTAATTTAGCAACGCCTTTTTTATAACATATGATAACTGTAATTTGTGTGTTCTTTGTTTGTCTTTTATAAGTTTCTTCGCATGTATCATTGCTTTCAAGCAAGCGTTGTTAGAGCTTGCCATAAACGCAAGGAGGCTATAAGAATAAAACCACATTTCTTAGTGTCCTTTTCGTTTTCTTTCAGGCTATGTAAACCTCTAGAAGGTTTAATATTTGTGGATGTCTTTCATACTGGTCGCGTGTATTTGTTTTAGGTCTAAGAACATTTATTTAAGACACAAATCAAACACGAAATCTGTCTAGTATGTCTCGTGCCAATTTGTTGAAACCTTGATTTATTACGGTCTCGAGACCATCTGTAAACACTGATAATATTGCGAAAAAATATTAATCACAGGCAAACCCTTGAACACCAGGCTCTTAACGCACCCCTCCCCACCCCCACACTCACATATACACTACACACATATAGAGAACTTGTGCATATACGTTTGGACATTTTCCCCTAACGAGCAAGTTAAAACAACTAAGTTAATTCATTAACTGTTTCATGTCGCATATTGGCGTCATCTTCTCCCTCTGTCCGTCCGTCCATCCGTCTGTCCACTTTTCTCGTGAGCGCAACTCCTCCGAAGTTTCTGGATGGATCTTTTTGAAACTTGGTCAAATTTATCACCTTAATTGGAAGATGTGCATGATGGAAGGATTTTATGCCTGAGTTATGCCCCCTTTAAACTTAGTCTCTGGGGCTTATTGAAATTGCAGCCTTGTGAACGCAATTCCTCCTACAATTCTGGCTGGATCTAAGTGAAACTTGGTGGATGTTATCATCTTAATTGGTAGATGTGCATGAAGGAAGGATTGTATGGTTCATTGATTTTCGCCTCAGTTATACTCCCTTAAAACTTAGACTCTTGGGCTTATTGAAATTGCAGCCATGTGAACGCAACTCCTTCTAAGTTTCTGGCTGGATCTAAATAAAACTTGATGGATGTTATAACCTAAATTGGTAGATGTGCAAGAAATAAGGATTTTATGGTTCATTTATTTTTCGCTGACTTATGCCCCTTAAAACTTAGTATCTGGGGCTTATTGAAATTGCAGCCTTATGAATGCAACTCCTCCTGACTTTTTGTCTTGATTTAAATGAAACTTAGTCAATGTCATCACCATAATTTGTCGTGTACATGGATCAAGGATTTTTATGGTTCATTGATTTTTGCAAGAGATATGCCCCTGGGCCCTTTCAATCAATCAAACATAACAAACAGTTTGAACTTGAAAATTTAAAAAGGTAGTCTGCAAATGTTTTGAATTTGGTTCTGTCAAAATAAGTAGTGTCTACAATTATTTTTTTCTTGAAACAGCAGAAAAGTGGCGGCGTATATTGTGACGATGGCACTCTTGTTCAGAACTTTAGACTAGTCCAATTCAAAAGAAGTTGCAAACGATTACTTAAAGTGAGTGCAGTTTGAAAAGTAACCAGCCTACAGGGTAGTAAATATTATGGGAAAAGAAGAAATTGCTTGTTACAAGCAATTATTCTTCTTCCACATTTTTTTATGTATAAAATCACAAGGACGTAAAAACACGGGATTAAACAGGAAAGGGCTAACACGCACCCCTAAAAAATCTAGCCTAATTAAATAGAAACATTCTCTATAACAAGAGAGAGATTATGAAAGCTAATACTATGTAAAAAATCTGTTTGTGAAAAATGAAGAGATTAAAAACTGTCAGATTACCGTATCCGTATCTGCAACAATTGCACTATGTGAAAATACTATCAAATGTTAACAGGTATGTAAAAAAAATCGATAATAAGATAATAATGATTATTTATGATAATGATAAAAAGTATTTTAGCAATCATGTACCCACTGAAAGGAAACAATCATTCTTGACTTTGAATAATCGAAGTCGAAATCAAAATATCCTGTCAGAAATTTCCCACGTTATAAAGATGTGATATTAGGTCATAAAATCATCTGATAGTTGGAAACTGTAATCCACTGAAACTTGAAGACCGTGTTTTACTGACAGCTGAGTACCATAAGATGGAGGTTCAAACAACACCAACTAATTGATAATGGACAAGATCGTCAATGATATATTTTTCTATGCGTTTACTAATTCACTTCGAATTCCTTTATTACTGGAGATATAGGTTTGTTACCCAATTAATTAGGGCACCGTGTTGTCATGTTACGGTGTTTGAATCGATTGCTATTAGTTGACAATACCATACTAAACAGAAAAGTGTTCGAACCTATAGAAACACTTGGTGCAGTCAGTTTACTTTTACAACTTCTTCCGATGAAATTATCTCTATTAAGTTATACATTTAATGGTTTACTTAAAAAATCTATTTCGCAGAAGAAATTTATCAGGAGGTAATTGTCTTGATCGGTAAAACTTTGACCTTCCTCTACAAGATTTTGAACCAATTCAGAATAAAAGAAAAAAGTAGAAACTAGGCCTAGTATATCTGACGGTGTAAGTATTTCTTTATCTTTAGCAAAATCAATTTCTAAAAAGTAGATTTATATAATTTCCTTTAAACGGTTTAGTTTTGAAAAGTAATTCGCGCCATAATTGCTTAACGAACTTTTATTTGAGTATCTAATGTAATTAAACGCGATGGGAATCCAAAGAGATCGCGGGAAGTCGGTGTTAAATTGGTAAATGAAATGGCTGTATCTACCTTAAAAGGAAATAAGGCATTTATTAATTTCTGTGTTGATTAAGCATTACGAAATCAACGCCAAAACCCTTCCCTTAATCGCGCTGCATGAAGATTTTGAAAGAAGATTTAACTTGTTTTTTGGCTACTACATATTTGTCTGTTTTGTCGGTTACGAGGGACACTTTTAAAGCGGCTCTTGAAAAGATTTTTGATGAAAATTTGATACATGAACATTTTGTTTTTTTTTCAAATAGTTATTATTGTCATTTTAATGTCTTTTAGTTAAATTTACTATATTCCCTATAAATTTTATTTAATGTAGAATGTTCCTTATGTCCTTCTTTGAAATATCGGAATTCACCGGATAAGGTCGCAAGTCTTCGGGTGATGTATTGCTAGCGGAAGCGAATGACGTACTTTACACGCCATGAAAACCACAAATACGGTAATATTCCGTGGAATCGACAGAAAATGTATTTACCCGATAATTGGCCTGTACTTCGTTGAATAATTTGGCGTATCATAACGCATTTTTTTTCTTCTTTTTCTTTTTTAAAGTTATACACATTCATTTTCGATTACCCCCTTTCATATGTCTTAGAATTACAGCAAGAAATCTGAAAGTCGAGGGCAAACATTTTTCATCTAGAATCTGTGCAAGAGCCGCTTTTAGTATGAAGAGTAAGCATATAACTTTTTTAATGCGGTTATAAAGTTTCGCGGATTTTACACAGATCTTGCGTAATCATTCCTATCTCGAAGGGTGTCACGGTATTCACGCTGCACTTTGTTTTTTCAACATGTGGTTTATGCACTATAGTCTTTATTAGAAAGGTTCAGCCCTTCAAATTGAAGGCCCGAAAGGTAATTATATTTGAAGGTTACAGCACGTGTTTCGATTTCTTTGAACATTATAGAGTCTGAACTAATTGTGTACAATATGTTCATGCTAACCGAGATGGAGGATATCATCAAAAAGTAGGATAAAGTGAAGGTCGCATACATGTACCCCGTGGTATAACCGAGGTGTTGATAACGAGTAAATTATACTATTATGCCATATATATGTTAAAAGGGGGGTCATAAGCCAATGATTTGTCATGTATGTCATTTTTCTGAATGACTTCAAGAAACATTTTATGGTCGACTGTATAAAATGCTGCTCTGAGGTCATTTGCAATTAAAGCTGTTACATGTACCATCTAATAGTCTATGGCATTAAGAAGATCATTAACGAGCCTTTGAAGTGCAGGTTCACCACCTGTATGCTTTTGAAAAGGCTGTGCTGACAAGCTTGAAATATTTGTGCATTATTCATATATGTGTAAGGAAAGTATTTGTACATTATCCATGGACTTGTTAGGAAAATATTCGGTCGTTATCGATGCATATATTAGCAAAGTACTCTTGCATTATCAAAGCACGTGTTTGGAAAATACTCGTAGGTTATCAATGCATATGTAAGAAAGGCACTCGAACATTATCCAAGCACGTGTTAGGAAAGCACTCGTACGTTATCATTGCATATGTAAGAAAGGCACTAGAACATTAGCCAAACACGTGTTAGAAAAGTACCAGGATGTTTTCAATGCATATGTAAGCAAAGTACTCGTATATTATCTAAGCAAGTATTTGGGTATTACTCGTACGTTACATATGTAAGCAAAGTATTCGAACATTAACCAAGCAAGTGTTAGGAAAGTACTCGTAAGGTTATCAATGCATATGTTAGTAAAGTACTCGTACATTATCCTGGCACGTGTTAGGAAAGTACTCGTACGTTATCAATGCATAAGTTAGAAAAGTACGCGTACATTATCAAAGCACGTGTTAGGAAAGCACTTGTAAGGTTATCAATGCATATGTTAGAAAAGTACTCGTATATTATCCATACACGTGTTAGGAAACCATTCTTACGTTATCAATGCAAATATAAGCAAAGTACGCGTATATTATCCAAGCACGTGTTTGGAAAGTACTCGCAAGATATCAATGCATGTGTTAGCACAGTACGCGTTCATTATCCAAGCACGTGTTAGGAAAGTACTCGTACGTTATCAGTGCATATGTAAGCAAAGAACTCGTACATTATCAAAGCACGTGTTGAGGTATTACTCGTACATTAATCCACGCATCATTACTGTCTTCCTAGTATAAACAGAGGGTAAACGTTCTATGACTATCGACATCTGCAAAACTCTATTCTAATTGTAGAGAACTCTTTCAAAAGTATGCAATTTAGCCCATTCCCACTTAATTTCGCTTTTTAAGCATTTCAAGAAAGCTTCGGAAAACATTGTGGACAATGAAGAAATTGTAACAAGCAATTTCTTCATTGTCCACAGTTTTCTACTCATCAAGGGAAAGATTTTCTAAATTCATCAAACTTGAAATTGTCGTCTGCAACTATGCTAGCTTACAGTTCTTTCAGTACTTTGATTTTATCTGATAAGCGATCATTGTCCGGATGTTTAAAGTTCTCAGAAAAGTTTCCCGTCAGAGAAATTTCTCCTGTCATTTACATCATAACATCGATAGAAAATGGATAGCGAGACAAATTCTATTACCGGACCATTTCTCTCTTTAATGCGGGCGACATCAAAACCACATTACCCAATAATGAAGTCACATATTCCAATATGTCGGATCCTTTAGAAAGTGCCCATATAAGGAAATCAATGTTATGAACAATCAAATCTATTACGTTGTCGTATGTTCCAATTTGTAGTCCCCCGTCGTTTTTTCTATGCGTTTCCGCAGTAATAGGCCGTAATAAATCGCTCCATGAGAAAATATATCGTTTCCCTAGAATTGCTCTTCATTCAACTAAAGCATCTTTAAGTGCATATTTAATATATCAACGGTTCTATATGTATAGCGCTTGAAATGGAAAAAACATGAATTTAAAGCCATATCTTCCCTCCGAGTAAGGAAGAATAGTGTATAAAATAGAGCGTTTATTTGGTTACTAAAGCAAATAAGAGCCTTCGTAATACCCATACGAATCAAGTTCTCTGGAAAGAGTATTTTGTGTATCTTATCGATTTTACATTTTGAGTTCAATTCATGATTGGCCAATCAAATCATGCATTAAGACTGGAAGTGAATGCTGGCGAAAAACATTAACGGACTATTTTTATTAGTTTGGGTACCTAAACATCGTCGCTACAGTTGATCTTATTTGGATTACGGAGCATCGGTACCGAACCAATTTTTTGCATTTTGTTTAAATTTCCTCTACGTTTATTTCACAAAATAATTTCGTTTGTAACGTCAGAAAGCATGCAATGTCGGAGGTCAGTGGGCGCGGCCATTGATTTGCCAGTTGAGCCACGCCCACAAGGTAGTTTTCCAGAGATATCAAACGATATGACCTTATCATAGATAGGGTCTGATAATCGATCAATCGCTTGCCCCGCTCGAGTACTATGTTAAGCTCGCCCATTGACTCCGACAGAAAATCCCGCTTCCATCTTAAAGGGCGTTAATTTGCAAAATGTGCATTATGAACAGCAGCATGTAACAAAGGGGTGGAATAATTGGTTTGCGACCTAAACGTCGTAACTACAGCTTTCATAAGCTGCAGATAATGTGCTCTCGGTCAAACGACGATTTTTCTGTCACATTTACCCAGATCAAAAACAAGTGTAGAAGTCACATTTTACAGATTTTTAATTGAGTCTCATATTTCAATGACACAGCAATTAATCATAATCTCGAACGATTGACGTTCGCGCCTGTCAATCAAAGAATTAACCAACCAATCAAATTATTCATTTAGACCGTAGAGGAACTAAAGGTTCCGATAATGGCCGACATTTATGTGAAGCATTTTATTGATTTTGCGAATTAAACGTCGTAACAGCACCTTATTTAAGGTGCAGTTACCATGTTTAGGTCGCAAACAAAAATTATTCTATCTAAAATTTGTCAAAATCCATGAAATATGAGTGGAGATATATCGATTAGAGTCTTCATGAATATCGTCGTTGGGCGTGCAAAATGTCGCAACTATAGCTTTATTCAAGCTGTAGCTAAGACAAATTTTGCACGTCCATCGATGATAACCTTCCATACAGAATTCGAAAAATGAAAAGTAAAAACAAAGAAAAAAATCGCAAATAAGATACACCCGAAATAAACATACACAAATTGTTGTTTTACCAAACCAGTCACGAAATTGAAGAAGAGACGCATTCACAAGAATCGATAGACGCTGTCCCTAATTCTATGACGCACAAATAAACACACACACAAAATTCTTGCAATATGTGTTACCCCCACAAGATAAAATATTTGTTTTATTTTCCTTCACGATCGTCAAGAGCTCTTGGAGAATGTGCTTTCAAATTTAAATCTACACGAAACGGCCTCTTTCTTTGACGCTGCTATCAACTGAAAAATCGTGATGATGTGTCTCTTGTGAAGATAAATATTCTGTTCAAAGTTCATCTAAGTTCGCCAAGAAAACAAGTAAATGAGGCGACCAAAAGATTATTAGGATTGGTATGTGTGCCAACCGACGGACATACCATGATTACGCCAATACACGTCGCCTTCTCAAAGGATTTGATTGGCTGAATGAATGGGGTTGAACGCCTCTTTTAACAGTATTTCAGTCACATATCAGCGGATGGAGCACCTAAAAATGGGTTCCTGGTATTTCTTACACCAGTACAGCCTTAAAATGTCCTTAAAGGGTCCACAAATTACCAATATCTTTATCAATGACTTTGAATCGATATATTAATCAATCTTCAATATCCCCGGCGACCTCCAAATACTATACGCACTGTGAATACCGTCGATTGACAACACCATTGACAGTCAAACCTTTTTTTTGTGTGTGTTTATAATTCTAACAGGATAGTGATTCGTACATATGCAGACAAAGAGGGTAACAAAGAGGTTCTCATTCGACAATAAAACCTAATGAAACTTGTATACATAAATGGTGTAAAAGTATAAATTAGCATGTATGTGTGTTTTTTGGCTTTGTTTCTTTTTCAAGTCTATCCAAAATGAAATCAGACATTGCAGGCATAAGATGATAACCTTTTTTTATACATATAACGGCTAACTCAACCATTTTTAATACACAATGTCATTGTGCGGTACGTCACATAATACCGCATTAATCACCCTGTTTAAGCTACATCTTCCCTCCGAGAAAGGAAAAACAGTTTAAACGATCTATCGTCTATTTGGTCACTGAGCAACACAAGAGTCTTCTTTATATCAATGTGCAAAAGGAGGCTGTGCGTTAAGTTCTCTGGAAAGGGAATTTCGTGATTTTACTGATCGATTTCAACTCGCGTTTGTTTACATTTGAAATCGATTCGAATGCACCGATTCTTTACCGGAAATGTTCACTTTTCTTCGGCATTGACTGTTATGTGCACATGTGCTGATGACTTAACTTTATGGACGATTTCGGTAATCTTCGTGGCCGAGCTAGTTGTTTGAATGACTAGCGAAAGTTGAAACGTCATCATTGACATCATAGTTTTGTGTAAACAATTTTAAATTATGGTTGGCCACAATTTAAAAAATCAAAACTTCTTTGACAAATTGTAGTTTTACCGCATAGAATTATTTTGAATTAATAGTTTCTAATCATCATAATTTTATATGTTTTTGGGCCTCGATTATAATATCCCTATTTATTTTGTTATGTATTTTGGGGATGATATGGCTTTAATAAATCATCTATTTCAGCCGAGAAGAGAAGAAGTGCAGGTGCTCACGAAGCAAGGTTACCACTCGTCTACACGTCCGCGCGCTAACCCAACCGCCGACATTCGCAAATCCAATAAGATTCTTCCTTCGGAAAACGTGATTAAAATATAGCTTTGAAAAATAATACACCTTCTAGTCCTTGTTTATTAGAACATTTGATTGATTAATCATATTGAATAATTACATTAATGCATCATGTAAACGTCTTGTTTTCAGGTGACATCTAAACCTATTCCCACTCAAGGACGCTTTTGGACGCCCCTTAAGATAAGCAATTTGGAAAACATTCTGTAAAAAGAAGAAATTGCTTGGACCAGTCCAATCTCAAAGAAATTGCAGACGACAATTTTAAGTTGGTGAAATCTTCGGCAGCTTTTTTCTTATAGGGTAGAAAACATTGTGATTAATGAAGAAATTGCTTGTGACAAGCAATTTCTTCATTCTCCACAATGCTTTCCGAAACTTTCATATTTAGGGAAGTTTAAAAGCGTCATTTGTGTGGGAATGGGTTAAAAGTGAAGTTAAATTGGAAAGAGACATGTCGCCCAAGTAAATCAACAAATTTAAACTTGTATTAAGCGACCACTCAAGAGACGTCCAAAACGTGTTCGTTTGACAGAATGTTCGCTTAATACACTTTTTGGGAAATATATGAGTGATCGACTTAACTGCATACATGGATTATTGCAGGATTCTAATTTATCTCTATATCTTAGTGAGACAATTCTAATAAGATCCAGAAAACATAGGATTTAGCTTTGATATTCAGCAAAAAGCGTCCTCAAATGAAGATCCTTTGCTTTTGGAAAGGGGAGTAAGATGCTGGTCGCTTAATGAACGTGGTCGCTTAATAGAGGTGGTCGTTTGGCCAAGACTGACTGTATATACTACGTTTGTGTAGGACTAACTTAGTGTAGCTGGGCCTTTAAACATATGTCTTAGAAAATAGAATAAAATTACGTAGCTCGATATATCGGGGGTTTAGAGTAAAAACATAGTATGAGTCTATACAATGTATAGACCCATACTATGTTTTTAATCTAAGCCCTCGACATATCGAATAATTGTGAGCGTTCTCTAGAGAATTGGCAACTTCCAAATGATACATAAAAAATTTCGATATGATACGGGTTCAAAACTGTTTGTTAAGTACGAACCGACTTTTTATAGGGCCAATTGACTTGGTACAATTTAATGGTTTCCTTCTTTAGAGCGTTATGACAAACTTTAGCCTTCAGGTAACTAGAAAAGGTAGAAAGTCCACCAACAGTTCATAATAATTCACAATAGGTGTCGCTTTCATTGTGGCGCGAAACACGAAGGCTCAATTGACGATCTTTTGCTGGCAACACCCACTGACTTCCGACAAAGCTTTGGACTGCGATATCAATCGACGTTAGATTGCAAATTTTATATTATGGGAACAGAAGAAATATCTCCATTGGTAGCTGGCACAACTAGAGCTTGAATAAGCTGCATTTACGACGTTAAATCACCCAATTACGAAAATATCAGCTATCTGTCAGTTATAATGCGTTCGCTTATTGTCTAAGGAGGAATTTCAGTTGTTCCCTTGAATTTCAGTTGTTCATCACACAGCATCATTTTTTTTTCTATTCAATTACTTTGTAGTGTAAATGGTAACATTCACAAATAAAAAAGAATCAGGTTTTTTTGCCGTCTGGATATGTCCCTTTTATTTCCATCGCTTAAGCTTGTTGGGTTCGCGCTAATTTGTGTTGGGCTCGCGCTAATTTGTGTTGGGCTCGCTTTAGATCGTGTTGGGCTATCGCTAATTCGTGTTGGGCTCGTCCGTTATTTCATACAAAACTACCTCTTGTTCATCCATCTGACGTTCTAAACTATGTCGGTAAC